>CAUYON010009882.1:0-20400 GCA_963573935.1 Arctocebus calabarensis | reverse complement strand
ATACTTTTTCTTCCATTCTTGAGATACTTTGCTAAGAAGAATATGTTCCAGCTCCATCCATGTAAACACAAAAGAGATAAAGTCTCCATCTTTCTTTAAGGCTGCATAGTATTCCATGGTATACATGTACCACAATTTATTGCCATTGAGATCTTCTTCATAAATTCTTTGCATAGGAAAAGATATCTACAGAGACTTTTTTCCTATTTTTTTTTCTCTGCAATACTTATGGTTTCATGCCTTAAATTTAATTATTTTATAAATCTTTAATTAAATTTTGTGAGTAGTAAAAGATAGAATTTCTGTTTATTCTTCTGTGTTTTGATATCTAATTTTCCCCGGCATCATTTTTTGAATAGAGCATCTATTCCCCATTTTAGGTTATTATTTGTTTTGTCAAAGATCAGTTGTTTGTAGGTAGATGTTTCATGTCTGGATTCTCTTTCCTGTTCCATTTGTTTGTGTCTGTAATTTTGTATTAATGCCATGCTGTTTTAGTTACACTAGCCTTGTAGCCTAGTTTGAAGTATGATAATGTGATGCCTCCAGATTAGTTCTTTTTTGCTTAAGACTGATTTGACTATTTGGGCTCTTTTCTTCTTCCAAAGTGCAGAATTATTTTTTTCTGATTCTGTGGAGTATAACATTACTAGTTTCCTGGGATAATGCATTGTATTTATAAATCACTTTGGGTAATATGAACATTTTGACAATGTTGATTCTAGCAACCTACAATCATGATATTTTTTTCCATTTGTTCATATCTTGTGTCATTTCTTCCCTTAGAGTTTTGTAGTTGTGTAGAGACCTTAACATCATTCATGTATAAAACAATCTATAATGGAAAAGTAAAAAAGTAACATTCGTTGGGTAACATATTAGTTTTCTATGAAGCAAACTGCTACATCTGCATGGCTCATAACAACAAACTTTTATTATCTCACAGTTTCTGTGGATAAGAAGTCCAGGCACATCCTAATTGTGATGTCTGCATCAATATCTCACCAGACTACAATATGGGTTTGAGACAGAACTAAAGTATTTTAGTGGTTTGACTAAGGAAAGATCTGCTTCCAAGATTCCTCAAAGTTTTGGAGAAGTTGATATATTTAAGTTTGTAGGATTGAAGTCCTCACTTTCTTGTCAGCTATCAGCCCAGAGAAACTATCAGCTTTAAGAGAGCACTCACAGTTCTTTGCCACATGGTCTTCTCACAAACTGGCATTTTTTTTAAAATTCAGCATTAAAATGTATCTTACCTCAGGGAGGGTCCTGGTATCTCTTTCAAGGGTTTTCAACATATGAAGTCAGGCCCACTGATGATAATTTCCCTTTTGTATAGCTTGAAATCAGTTGATTTAGTACTTGAATTAAATGTACAAAATCTATTACTGTTTCATGTTTTATTGTTTAGAAGCACGACATAGGTCCCACTTGCTGTTGAGGGGATGGGATTTTATAGGGCATGAATACCTGAAAATTGGAATCATAGTATACCCTGTGGTATGTCTGCCATTGGTAATTTCAGCAGCAAAACGAAAACGCTAAGAAATAATTTGCTTTAAATGGTAGAAATCAAAATCATAGTAACAGAAATGGAGAATGTGTTCAGTGGAGCTCGCCAGTGGACTCAATACAACCAAGAAAAGAATTAGTGAACTTTAACATAGGGTAATATAAACTACACAAATTAAAACACAAAGATTTAAAAAATATATAAAAAGCAGATAGTGTAAAGTTCTGTGTAAAATTTCTATGTAAAAAAAAATTAGGGAGATAGCTATAGCATGCTATAGCATGCAAACAATAACCAAAATAAAGCTAGAGAAGCTATTAATTTTATGCAAAGTAGACTTCAGAACAAAGACTATTATAGATGCAAAAATACATTCTATAATAATAAAGAAGTCAATTCTCAAAAACATATTTTTATCATATAATGCTTATAAAAACTGTCTTCAAATACATGTGGCAAAACATAAAAATCTGAAAAGAGAAATAGGCAAATGCAAAATTAAAATTAGACACCTCAATACACCTCTTTCAACAGAGAGGTCAGATGGATTCAAATTCATCAAGGGTATACAAGATGTAAACAACATTGTCAATCAACGTGGCCTAATTGCTATTCATATAATAATCCACCAAACAACAACTTAACATATAACCTTCTTAATTGCATAAAGAACATCCCTTGTAATAGACCACATTCTGGGACATAACATAAACCTTAAGAGAATTAAAATTATATAACTCATGAAATATACTATCTTAGAATATAGAAATAAAAGAAGAATATTTGAAAAATATCAAATATCTGAAAAATATTTAAATCTTATAAATAACCAATAGATCAGGAAGAAAATCTCAAAGAATATAAACAAATATTTTGAACTGAATTAAAATAAGAATAAAATTCACAAACATCTGTTGAATGTAACTCACACAGTGGTTAGAAAAAAAGTATAACACTAAATGAATGTATAAGAAAAGAATAAAGTTCCAAATCAATTATCTTGATTTCTTCCTAAAGAAACTTAAAATAAGAAAGAAAGTTAAGCCCAAGCAAGCAAAAAATAATATATGTCAAAGCAGAAATAAATAAGAAAAAAACATAAATAGAAAAAAACAATGAAATCAAAAGCTAGTTTCATCAAAAGATCAATAAAATTGGGGTGGCGCCTGTGACTCAACCGAGTAAGGTGCTGGCCCCATATGCTGGAGGTGGCAGGTTCAAACCCCCCCCCGGCAAAAAAAAAAAAAAAAAAAAAAAAAAATCAATAAAATTAAGGTTAGAACAAGATGTTGACCTAAAGACATCTTCTTACCAGCCACTCATGGTGAGACAGTGAGAACAGTCCTCATCACAGAGTCTCAAAGCTACAGATGCTTGTTCAGATGTGGAGGGAAGGAAACACTTTTACACTGTTGGTGAGACTGCAAATTAATACAAACGTTTTGAGGACAAGAAAATGGACGTACACTAAATGGTGTGCGCACATCATTATACCTATAAATAAATATATATGCATACATACACATATATGTGTGCATGCATATTATACTAAACATAAGTTCATACTGATGTCTAATTCTTATTCAGTATGACAAGGTTTACTCTAGCCTTCCACCCTTGTTTAATATGTAACCTTCCATTCCATGACTGAGAAACCTGACTCCCAATATTTATTTATTTACTTATTTATTTTATCCTAGTGTGTATATGTAGTGCCTTGGGAATTATTAATCTGTAATCCTAAACAGAGTACAACATTTATGCGCATTTCATTTTGTCTTTTGATTTATAGTCTCCACTTATTTCCAAAGTTGCTTAGGTAAGCGTTATCTCCACTATTACCACCTACTCCCACCTTTTTGAGATATTTTAATTTTTATTAAGAATGATGTTGAATTTTCTTAATGAGTTTTCT
Organism: Arctocebus calabarensis; assembly: GCA_963573935.1. Taxonomy (NCBI): domain Eukaryota; kingdom Metazoa; phylum Chordata; class Mammalia; order Primates; family Lorisidae; genus Arctocebus; species Arctocebus calabarensis. Next base: position 16,969 of record CAUYON010009882.1, on the reverse strand, counting down.
GTATACATTTAGATGACCACATTTTTCCTTTTTACGGTAAACTCTTGATTTAATTCCAAGTGTGAAATTAGCCTTATATTCCTAATGTAAGTTCCACCTAGGTTTATAAACTGTTGTATTTAATTTGCTAATATTCTGTTTCAGAAGTTATGGCTGTGTATTCATGAGGGATATTTGTTGCAGTTTTTAATTACTGTACTGTATTTATCTGTATTAGCATTAGAGTACACTGTACTCATAAAATGAATTGAGAAGTCTTTTCTCCTTTCCATTTATTTTCTGGAAGATTCTGTATGAAAATTATACTACTTGTTCCTTAACCATTTGCTAGAATTTGCCGGTGATGTAATCTGTGCTTGCAGGGGTTGTTTTCCTTTTTTTTTTTTTTTTTCTTGGAAGGATTTTAACTATAAGTTTTACCTCTTTAATGTACATAGATAACTAATGTATGTAGACAACTATTAAAGTTATTTGTTTTTTCTTGAGTGTACTTTGATAATTTGTGCTCTCATAGAAATGTGTTCATTTTATGTAAGTTGTCACCTGAGAGAGGCTAGGAAGAATGACCAACACCTTATGTATTTGAAATGTGTTACAGGTACATCATTAGTTTTCTTTTTAATCCAAAATTGTAATATCTTTCATTAATCAGTAAGTGGTATGATTAACACCTATAACCAGTTTAATGAAGCAACTCAACTTATTGGGGTATATATTTGGGATAAAAATATCAGATTATAGTTTTATTGTTTTCTAAATATCATAAACTATTTTGATACAACTCCTGCTTTCTTACTAAGTATCACTATTTCTTAACATTTTGGTTAAAATTCATAACTTTCACTCACTTTCAGATATGAAAGCAGTCACATTTTATTTCTTAAGTCTTACTCTATTCTTGTTAATATTTAATCATCTATTAATCTCTTCTCCTTCTTACCCACTGCTACCCTTCCTATTATCCCAAGGTAATTAAAAATGATAGGAGGGATGAGATGTCTTATATCTTCCAAAATCCCCCTTATACTTCTTGAAATTGCTCTTACATTACTGGGGTGGAGAATAGGAAGAGGATAAAATGATTCAGTACTCTTTGGTGCCTGCTCTGACAAGGTTGCAGCCATATCCTCACTAAATCAAAATGTTATTCTACCTTATTGTCTACAGCTTGATGTGAGCAACAGATAACATTTGACAACGAGAATTGCTCTCTTTTGCCATTTAGCTATATTTGGCAGCATTGCTCAGTGTTTTTCTGATGTAAATGACTTTGTTCCATACTGAAATATATTCTGCAACCCTAAAGTTCCCAAACTCATCCTATGTGGCATCTAGGTAAGAGACAGGAACAAATTTAAATCTCATCTTCTATACCTTTTCGGAATGGGTTTGAGGGTCATGAGGTACCCTGTCATTTTTCCACATGATTATCCCCCATGCCATGATACCATATGGTTCATCAAATCCATTAGATAGAAATGTTCAACTGGGGATTGGAATGTGGTTTCACTTCCTGCAAACATTTGCATTTGCATGAGTGATTTCTTTTTCTCCCTTGGATTCTCTGGAAAAACAAGCTAAAGGCTGAGCCCTGTTATTTTCTATGCATTATCATTATCATTATCTTTTTCATCTCACAGTACACTGGGACCTGAAGTTAAACCTCTGTGGAACACTTAAATTCTGTTGATATAAAAAAAAAAAGAATGAAAAAAAAAGAATTTATTTATTATGTTTTCTTTCCAAAATAATTCTATTAATTATCTTTAAAATTTTGTGGCAAACCTAAAATGCTCTCAGGGTACACCAATGTGCCAGTACATAGTGTTTGAAAATCACTGCACTATTTTACCTCAGCAAGTGTGTTTTTATGGATTTTCATGGTGGATAGAGGAGAGGAACAGAGGGATAAATTGAAGTCAAATAAAATACTTCTCTGTAAATTTAAGCCTTAATAAGTCCAACATTTATGTATGATCTTGCTACAAAGCAGGAGAGCAATAAGGTAATCCTTGAATTTTTAGAAAAGTCTGACAGAATCTTTCAAAGAACCTTTATCAAAAAATATGTTTTTAAAAATGTTTTAGTGGGCCGCGCCTATGCCTCAGTGAGTAGGGTGCCAGTCCCTTACGCTGAGGGTGGTGGGTTCAAACTCGGCCCCGGCCAAAATGCACCAACAACAAAAAAATGAAATAAAAAAAACGTTTTAGCGTTCAAGATATTTTAAAGATCCTCAATTATTAAGTTGGTCTGTTTTTACAGATTTGAAGCACTAAGGGTTCCAGCCTCTTCTCAGGAGTCTTTCCCTACTCCATTACACATTTCCCTTACTATTTAGCCCTCTGTCTCCTCTGGCACAGTGTGCACTCCCTAAAAGAAAAGAATGTAAGTAAGTTCTATGTCTGTATATTCATCTGCAAACACAGGGTCAAAACAAGTGGTTCCTATGAAACACTTGTTGAATAAATGTTTTTAAATCTCATACTAAATCCTTAATAATAGGTGTTAAGTTTATGTCATCATCTTTATCCCTTAAGTCATGATGTTCTATGCACACAGTGATTGACTCTTAAGCCATGAATTAGGATATTTAAAATGCAAATGTTTTGTTCAAATAAAAAGAAAAGCATAACTTAACAATAGGTTGAACATTTACAGATTAGTAAATATTGAGCACTGTTGATCAGCGATTTCGAGACTCTTAAACTTGAATTACAATTAGTTAAAATTGAAACAAACACCTCACTTGCAAATGTCAACTGTTTTAACATGCTTTTCATACCATAAAAAAAGCAACAAAGAGCAAAAGTAGTTAAATTTCACTCTCTAATATAGTACTGTTAGTATTTTAGCATAACGTAGAATGTATTTTTGAGTTTTAACACAATAATAGTAACTTTAACTGTATGACTTTAACAATTTCTTCCTCATCTACGGATTTCTGTGGTTTGTTTTATCATTTTTTATTTCAGGTTATTGTGAGGGCACAAACAACCAGGCAATGATTTTTGAATTTGTTAAGTAGAGTCCCACTTGTAGTTTTATCCCACACCCAAAAAACATTCCCCACACCCCTCCTTTGTACCTTTTAAGTGGAAGCAAACCAATCACCCCTCCTCTCCTTCATTCGTACTGTCCAACCTGAATAGAATTAACTTTTTCTCCTACATAGGCATGCGTTAGATTGTCTACTGGCATAATAAACATCACTATATTGGACACTTGCTTTTCCATTTTGGAAAAATTGGCATGCTTTTTTACCACAAAGACATTTTCACCAGAATGAATATTGCAGCCAAATTCATAATTGCTAAATTATTAATTGCTAGTGGTAAATTGGCATGCATTTTTTAGTGATAATTTACTAAGAAGAATGTGTTTCAACTCCATCTGGGGTAATATAAAATGTGTAAAGTCACTATTTTTCCTTACTACAGAATAGTATATCATGGTATAAATATAGCACAGCTTGTTAATCCACTCCTTAGGTGATGAGCATTTTTAAATTTAATTTTTAATTAAAATCATAAGTATGTATCTGTTGTGTACAATGTGCTAATTTGATATGCAACATGGAATTCTTAAATCAAACTGATTAACATAACCATGACCTCACTTACTTATTTTTGGTGTAAGACTTTAAAATTTATTCTTAGTTATTTTGAAATATACCTTTGCATTGTACACATTAGACGAAATGCCACCAAATGCTGACCCTCCTCCCACCAATCACACACTCCCCTTCCCTCCCCTCTCCCTCCTAACCCCTCCTTGCTAGACAGTATTTGTGTTTTACCATTTGTATGAGTGTGTGATTATATATTCATTTCATAATAGTATTGGTACCTTTTTCTTTTCCATTCTTGATATACTTTACTAAGGAGAATGTCTTCCAATTCCATCCAGGTAAACATAAAACATATAAAGTCTTCATCTTTTTATGGCTGAATAGTATAACATGTATATGTATATCACAATTCATTAATCCATTCATGGGTTGATGGGCATTTGGGTTGTTTCCATGACTTAGCAATTATGAATTGGGCTGCAATAATCATTCTGGTGAAACTGTCTTTGTGGTAAAATAATTTTTGTTCTTCTTGGGTATCTAGTACCCCATATTAATGGGATTGTGGGATCAAATGGAAAGTCAACTTTTAGTTCATTGAAGGTTCTCCATACTTCTTTCTATAAAGGATGTATTAGTTTCGAATCCCACCAACAGTGTAGAATTGTTCCCTTCCCTCCACATCCATGCCAGAATCTGCAGTTTTTGGACTTTGTGATGTGGGCTTATCTTACTGGAGTTAGGTGATGTGTCAAAGTGGTTTTGATTTGCATTTCCCTGATGATTAAAGATGATGAGCATTTTTTTTTCATGTGTTTAGTGGACATTCATCTGTCATCTTCAGAGAAGTTTCTGTTCAGATCTCTTGCCCACAAACAAATGGATTTGTTTTTTCTTTTCTTATTAGTTAATTTAAGTTCTCTGTAGATTCTAGTTATTAGACCTTTGATGAAATCATGACATGCAAAAGTCTTCTCCCATTCCAAAAGGTGTCTGTTTGTTTCATTTGTAGTGCCCTTAGCTGTGTGGAAGATTTTTAGCTTGATCAAATCCCAGTTATTTATCGTTGGGTTGCTGCAATTTCCAGAGGAGTCTTTCTAAACATAAAATGTTTTCCCAGACCGATATCTTGAAGCATTTTCCCTGTGCTCTCTTCCAGTAATTTTATAGTTTCATGTCTCAAATTTAAATTTTGTCCAGCGAGAATCAATTTTTGTTAGTGGGGAGAAGTGTAGGTCCAGTTTCAGTCTTCTACAGTTGCTAACCAGTTCTTCCAGTACCATTTGCTAAATAAGGATTATTTTCCCCAATGCATATTTTTGTTATGCTTATCAAAGGTAAAATGGCAATATGTGGCTGGGTTCATCTTTAGACTTCCCATTCTATTCTGTAGAGCTACATGTTTATTTTTGTGCCAGTACCATGCTGTTTTGATCAATATAGATTCATAGTATAACCTGAAGTCTGGTAATGTGATGCTTCCAGATTTGTTTTTATTTCTAAGTATTATATTGGCTATTTGGTGTTTTTTATTATTCCACATAAAATGAAGTACTATTTTTTCAAGTTCTTTAAGTATGACATTGGTGCTTTGATGGAGATTTCATTAAATTTGTATATTGCTTTGGGTAGTATAGACATTTTAATAATGTTAATTGTTTCCAACCATGAGCATAGTATGTTCTTTCATTTGTTAATGTCCTCTATTTCTTTTTTCAGGTTTTCATAGTTCTTATTATGGAAATCTTTCACATCCTTCATTAGGTATATTCTCAGGCATTTCATCTTCTTTGGCACTACTGTAAAAGAAAGAGTCTTTGATTATATTTTTGACTTGACTACTGTTAATATGTATAAAGGCTACTGATTTATGAGGATTGATTTTGTATGCCAAGACACTACTATATTCTTTGATCATTTCTAAGAGCTTTGACGTTGTGTCCTTGGATTTTTCCAGGTATAAGATCATGTCATCCATGAAGAGCGAGAATGTGACCTCCTCTGTCCCCATTTGAATATCCTTGATCTCCTTCTTTTTCCTCATTGTGATGTTTAGGACTTCCAGTACTATGTTGAACAGCAGTGGTGACAACAGGCATCCTTGTCTACTTCAAGATATGTGTGGAAATGCTTTCAATTTTACTGCATTCAATATATTGGCTATGGGTTTGCTGTGTATGGCCTCTGTCAACTTAAGAAATGTCCCATCTAAGCCTATATTCCTAAGTATTTATGGACATTTAAATCTGAATATTGATTTAATTTTAAAATCATGTGCCTTTATTTACAAACAGCATGGTACATCAATCTTTCAATTATCCTGGTTTCCAGAGTATGTACTTCAGAATGGCTGAGAAAGTACATATTTCAATAAGTATCTAACCATGATTGCGTATGAAGCAAAGTAACTTTTCCTGAAGTGATGCCACATGATTACATTAAAATATTTTATAATATTATCGATACAGAGATGATGAAGGCAAATGTTAAGATTAACTTATGGTTAACTCTAACAAAAAGAAAAGGTCAGATAAGATCAATAATGGAACCAATGTGGTGGTGTCTGCAAATCTTGTCACATGAAACATTGGATCTTTTGAATTATTAGTGACTTAATATAAAAAAGAAAACATTAAGGCATTAAATTATGTAAAGAGAAAAGATAAAGAATAACCTTTTTCTGTTAAATTCTACAAAGATCATTATTATTGTAATGTTATCTTTTACTAAGTTGCACTTAAACCTTTTACAAAGTGCTTTTATCTGCTTCAACCTTTCTTAAAACAACCTCATATGCACCCTAATGTAGATGTATCACATAATCAATAAGAACTTAATGAATATCTGCTGCATACCCAATAGTGTGCTAGGTACTCTGAATTGTATAAAGAACTACAAATATAACTTTGTAATCTATGACAATAGGAGAAAGTCATTTAAGTGATGTTTTGTAGATAGTATCCCATTTTCAATTACACATAGGTTTAACTATGATTCAGTAGGGACGACTTCTGATTCTGGATCACAATGGCAAACAATCTTTCATGGAAGCTCATCACCTTGGAAAGGAAATGCAAAACTTTACTTCTGTCATCCCAAGATCTCTTAGCTGTGCCTGAAAATCTAGTTGGCATAAGACATATTAGTAGGAGAAAAGCATGCCAATTTAATATGTTTTGTTCGACACAAAGCCTTCATAAGGAAATAAAGACCCAGAGAAATGGGAAGACTCCAGTGCTTGAACATTAGGTTGAATAAGGAGAAACAACTGTGGAAAAATAACTAAATTATGTGGGGAAGCTAGAGGAAAATAAGAATTATTTTAACAAGGTCCTATTGTATAGAATTTTCTCATATATAAATCTGCACTGATGAATGCTACCTTTATCTCAGTACAGAGGAGGCATGCTTCATGTGAGAGTTTTTAATCTCCTGTTTTCAGGAAGTAAAGGGAAGATTAGAATGATGTCGCATCTGCTGTTTTTAAAGTGTTTTTATCTCAAAATAATACTTATACTAAGTGGCATATTTTGGGGTGATATATTCTGCCACCTTTTGCTGTATATTTTTTTCAGAATAAAACCATAATTATACTTTTACAGAGTAATTCAATATATTTATGCACACATGCAGTAGTTTGGCAAAAAAAGTAACATACAAAATGTAATGAATTATAATGTTTTCATTCAAGTTATTATATTATCCTAATAAATGCCTACCTAGTAAAAAGAAATTATATGTATTATCTAAATTTATATATATAAACTCGTAACCCTGACAAGAATGAGCCATTTTAGAAAAATAGGTCAGAAACCAGCCATTACCCCTAGATACCTGGAGTGCTTCAAGGACAGAGTTTCTGGGAAACACTCTACATATATCCTGGCTGGATTACATAATTCTGACCGGCACTAGGGATAAGCTCTGGGCTATACTCTAGGCTCACTTCCCATTCCAACTATACTGATAAGTCTAATAAAAACATTTCACAATGCTTTGTGTGGGAGTGAAGCTGACTACTGGTCAAACTCCACTCTCCTCTTCCCTATAATAAATCATTTCCTTGTCCCTGGACTGGCCTCCTTTCCTTCTCATGGATTCTAACCCAAGTTCTATGCCCGAAATTCTCATCTTTTTGGAGGATTTCTGTGAGACAAGTCCAGTGACCATCCCAGACCCTTTCCATGGCTATCCTGATGACCACCACTGCACATTAATTCATTAGGACTTGGTAAATTGGAGCAAAGGTTTTGCTGCCGAGATCTCCTGTTTGCGCGCCTCTCTCTCTCTGTCTCTCTCCCCCCCTCTATTATTGGATTGGGATTTCCCCCGGGATCTGAGATCAGTGTCCCAATTCCCCCAACACCTTCCCTTGGGAATGTCTGAGTTACAGGGTTGGGATTCACCAGATTTTCTCCTCTCAGAGCCACAAGTGATGCAGCTAGGGGATCCCTGCCTCCCTGCTGATGAACCTTCACCCCATTTCTCATCCTTCTTATCTTACATGCCATAAGTATTTGTTATTCCATCCCTCCAGAGACATACCACCGGGCTGTCTCCTCAAATAGCTGGGAAACAAGCCTGAATCTAAAAGGAGACATTAAACCTAAATGATCGCTCTAAAACATTGACTGTCCACAACATATACTAAATAATGGAAACCAATAATCTGAGAATATTACTTTTGATTTAAAAGTTCTCAGTGATCTTTAAGATTTCATAATTCACAACAGCAAGTGGTCTGTTGTCCCCTATCTTTAAGCTTTCTTCTTCTTGGTGTCATTTTTCTCTCAGCCAGACCCATACCACCTATCAAATTCTCCCTCTCAAAGCACGGCTGCTGCCTCAACCTTCCACTGCTGACTCTGACTTCAACCCTACTGCCATTCTGCAATCCCTACTTTATGTATTTGCACCTATCTTAAACCTTCCAAACCTTCCATCTTTATTCAGTCAACTTCTACACTCCCAACCTCTCCAGTTGCCTTCTTTGCTCCTCTACTTGCAGAGACTGACTCATTCTTACTTTGGAAAGTACTACACTTTAATGTTTTATAAACTTCATCACTTTTCTTGCTTATACCTATTTACTCCACTCATTCACTCCATCAATTAAGTACCAGTAACCAAAAACCTAGAAATTCGGGGACCTGACACCTAGTTCCTCCATACCTGACATTTTGGTGAGCAAACCAGGAAAATCAAAGGATTTCTTTATGCTTGCAGGACTTTCTGATCTATATTCTGTCTATTTTCATCATCTTCCCTTTTCAAGTAAGGTGTCTTTTTCTACTCTCTCCTTTCAAATTTAAGCCCTGGCACTAGGGAGGGACAATCTAACATCAAGCTTTCTTTCTCCTTTGGGGTCATCCTTCACTTTGCCAAGCCTGCAGAATCCTCCAAATTCTTTTTCTCAATGAGCAGCTGTCACCTCACCTTCCACCTCTGACTTGGGAAAAGGACTCTGAGAAAAATTATGATGATCTACACCAGTTTAGGACATAGAGTCTGAGAATGCCTGGAGAAAGACATAGATTATGTCATGTCCAGTGACAGACCGGGACAATGCAGCAATTTTCTGGCTTCTTTAGAAGGCTTTTATTAATTTCTAACAAAAGTGGATATGTAGGGGGCTTCACATGATTCAATAAAAAAAAAAGTGGATATGTAAAATGCAAAAATGTCAAAAGATAGGATTTAAAGAATCCCAAGTACTCAGAAGATTGAATAGAGAGAGAGGCAAGGTAAAAAGGTAGGAGATTTCTAGCAAAGAGCCCATAAAGTATTTAGAAAGGGGAAAGGGGATGGGAGAGGGAGGATGGCCGACTAGAGCCAGCTTTCAACAGAATCTCCTGTTCAGAGGGAGAGATAATGGTCAGAAAGAACCCAATAAAGGTGAAGATCGGGAGTTGAGCTGAGAGAGAAGATTGATAACTGCACGTCATCTCTGCTGAGGCAAGCTGCAACTCCAAGGAAGCAAACTTCAGGAACAAAACCCATCCCAAAGAGGACAAGTGTCCATCCACTCCAAGAAAGTGGCTTCCCATGGAGTCTGTACAAGTGAGTGGTAAACTGAAGACCTTTTGTCTCACCCCAGGCTGGGACTCTTCCAGAGAGACCCAGCTGTGAGCCTGGGCATTCTCCTGCCCAGCATGAAATGTGAACAAATATTGTCTGTGCCATTTTGAACTCCTATTGCCACCCTTCACCCCTTGCCTGACAGTCTAGAAGCCCAACCCCTACAGAGACCAGAATGTCCTTGGTTCTTTGCAAGGACTGGCCATTGCATGGGTTGCAACAGTGCACCTACATTGAAACAGTGAATCCAGAAAGTTGCAGGGGAGCAGGGTGTATGGTCTGACTCTGTGAAAGTGCAAATCAGTGACAGTGGGCAGAGGCTCAAGATGCTGCATGGGGGGCAGAGGCTCGGGAACACACAAGAGGCTCAGGAAGCCAAGTAGAGCCTCAGGAAGTGGCACAGAAGTGGGGAAACCTGCACAGAGGCACCTCTCATGCAGCATCAGTGATAGCAGAGTGATTCCGCCAGGGTCAAATTTCAGAGAGACACCTCCTCAATTATGTGGACTGCCAGAGGGAGCCAGACCTTACCCTTCAGGGATACTAGAGGAGCAATGTGGCTGGGGCAGAAGTGCAGTCTCTGAGGGAGTAAAACATTTGCTGCTTTGTTAACCTCTGTTTTGTAACAAACTCAGGAGGGACAGTCCCTGGTTTCCATTGAGCACCCAAGGTAGTCAGGCTTTAGCTCCCCCTGCTGGCTGGTGGCAGCATGTGGCGACCTGGCCAAGGAGACATTGACTCATGTTTGTGGCAGGCGCAGACATCTGGCGCATTTGCTCATTGGAGGGAACTGGGCCACAGCCCCTCGGGGTAACCAGAGTCTGGGTTTAATGGAGGTGCAAGGTGGGGAAGGAAGCATCAGCCCTCTAGGACTAAATCTTTCGCTGAGTGGGCCTTTCTGACTCCAAGGAGCTCCAGGGCAAGTCACACTTAAGCTGCCAGTGGATTCCTCCTGTCTAGTTACTGGAGACCTGTTGAATTCTCCAACTTGATCTGCATTTGTGCTGATTGGGACAATTTGTTTGGAACTCTTGACCTGGGCCAATCACCCAGGGACCCTCCAAGGTTGTACCCTGGTTGTGTTGTAGTGGGAGGGTCTGATTCTCCTCTTCCAGTTGTTGCCTGTGGGGGGTGGGGCATCTTAGTTGCATATATTTCTCCACAGCTGAGATTTCAGCCAAAAAGCACTGATTCACTAGGATTGGACAGAGTCCAGCTGAATACAAGACAGAGCCACCTAGCGCCATCACACCAAGCAGGTCCCAGTCTTAGGCTGCAGTACTGAGTGGAACCTTTGTAAAGTCATGGGGGGGAAAGCCATAGTCACCAATCCCAGCTCTTGGGTAAAAGGCTGGTTAGTATGTAGTTGAAGCAACACCAAATATACATTAGTGGGATGTGATTAAACTAAAAACTTCTGCACAGTCAAGAACACAGTAAGTAAAGCAAGCAGACAGCCCTAAGAATGGGAGAAGATATTTGCAGGTTATGTTTCTGATGAAGGTTTGATAACCAGAATCCATAGAGAACTCAAACTTATTAATAAGAAAAGAAAAAATGATCCCATTTCATTGTGGGTAAGAGACTTAAACAGAAGTTTCTCTGAAGAAGACAGGCACATGGCATATAGACACATGAAAAAATGCTCATCATGTTTAATCATCAGATAAATGCAAATCACTTTGAGATATCATCTAACTCCAGTAAGAGTAGCCCACATAACAAAATCCCAAAACTACAGATGTTGGCATGTATGTGGAGAGAAGGGAACACTTCTGTATTGCTTGTGGGAATATAAACTAATACATCCCCTCTGAATAGAAGTTTGGAGACCACTCAGGAAACTGAAAGTAGATCTTGAATTCAATACTGCAAATCTTCTAGGACTTGCAGGTAACTACTAGGTATATATACAGATGAGAACGCTTAGGAAACTGAAAGTAGATCTGCCATTCAATATTGCAAATCCTCTAAGACTTGCAGGTAACTATTAGGTGTATATTCAGATGACCAAAAATCACTTTGCAACAAAGACATTTGCACCAATTCATAATCGCCAAGTCATGGAAGCAGCCCAAGTGCTCATCAACCCACGAACGGGTTAACAAATTATGGCATATGTATCCCATGGAATATTATGCAGCCATAAAAATATGGACACTTCACCTCTTTCATGTTTATGTGGATGGAGCTGGATCATATTCTTCTTAGTGAAGTATTTCAAGAATGGAAAAAAAATACCTCAATGTCCTCAATGCTCTTATAAAATTAATGTATTATCACTCACACTTTCATATAAAAGATATAATACAATTATAGCCCAGAAAGAAGGAGAGAAGAGGAGGATGAGGGTAGGGGAAAGGGGTGGATGGGTAGTGGGAAGGTAATCAGTGGGACCTCACCTATGGTGCATATTGCAAGAGTACCTGCCAAATATTTTAATAGTAGAGTATAAATGTCTAAACACAAGAGTTAAATAAGTGAGATGAACACTATGCTAACCAGTTTGATGTAAACATTACAAATGGAATATAAAATCAGCACATTGTACCCCATAAATGCAGTGAAGTACAGTTACGATCTAATTTAAAAAAAAAGAAAAGAAAAAAATAAAATATAACTTTAAGTGAAAGAAAAAAAAATAGAAAGGGGAAGGGGAAAACCAGTTCTATCCTCACAGGGGAAGTAAGCCAGTTTCCCTAATCTAACTGCAGATCATGAGTTCAAAGGATTCAGCTGTTCAATCTTGGCACATACGAATAGTCCATCCTATCTGTGAGCCTCTGGGCTCTTTTCATCTTTCATGGTCTTGATGAGCCCTGGGGGATTGCATGTCTGCCTGCTTTCCCCTGGATACCCCTGGATAGAGGTGTGGCACTCCTTTGAGAATCCAACCTATCTACCTCCCAAGTTATCCCTTTAATTCTGTTATTATTTTGTGTTTGTCCAGGTCTGATCCTTAAACAAACTATAATCCAATTCATTCAAAACACAGATTGCAGGTTAACCCAACAACATGTTACCCAAATCCTTCTTCTAAATGAGGCTCACTCAAGACAACACCAAAATCTTCCTAACCCAAATATATTCCCCATATTCCCCTAAATAATTGGTGCCCCTATCCCCCAGGAAGCAGTTTAAGAGATTTCTGCACCTCCATTTCTTAAAATAAACAGTGGGGAGTTGTGGGAAAAGAATTCTCATAACTCTAACAGGAGTGCAGCCATTTTAGAAAAACAGGTCAAAACCCATCCCCCCATCCCAGACATGTGGAGTGCTTCAAGGACAGAGTTTCTGAGAAACATCCTACCCATATCCTGTCCTGTATTGGATATGCATCCATAATCCTGATGGGCTCTGGGGTAAACTCCAGGCTCACTTTGCATTCCAGCTATACTGATAAGACTAATTAAAGCCTTTTGCAACCATGTGGGAATGTAGCTGACTTCTGCTCAGACTCCACTTTCCTTTTCCCTATAATAAATTCTTTCCTTGCACTTGGACTGGTGTCCCCTTCTTCTTAGGGATCCTCACCCCAGTTGTATGCCAGAACTTTTCATATATCTGGAATAAAACATACTTATCTAAAAGTACATTAAAAGACACATAATTAAAAAGTAAAATATGTAAAGTTTCTACAGTTAATAATTCAATTTTTAATATTTTGGAAATTCACTACATATTTCTCTGAATAATGTCATTAAAATATAATAATTTCTTATTTTCTTATTTCAAATTTTTATGAGCATACTAATGATTAGGTTACATTATTTGCATTTTTAAATAAAGTTCAATTTGTAGTTGAGTCTTTCACCCAGGGGGTTGTGCTGTATTGTGCTCTTCTATTGTGCCCACCCAAGTGCCCAATAACTCATGAATGGATTAATAAACTGTGGTACATGTATACCATGGAATACTATTTGGCCATAAAAAGATAGAACCTTTACAGTTTTTGTATTTACCTGGATGGAGTTGAAGAACATTCTTCTTAGCAAAGTGTCACAAAAAAAGAAAAGCTAACACTTCCCTTGCAAACTCACTTTAAATGAGCCTAACCTTTACTAGTTAAAAGTTAAGTGAATTAAGTAGCAGTATCCCTCAGGTGTAATTATAATCTTATGTGGAGTAAGGCTAGAATAATTCTAATGACATAAAATGGTCAAGCATTTGTTAAGGAACACAAAATGGCAAGAGACTGTTTCTTAATCTTTAAAGCTGAAGACAGCAATAAAGGACAGAATGCTTGACTAGTTTGAAACTGATGATAACTCAGATTAGAAAAAGTCTTTTTTGGGCATGCTTGGAATAGATCAGTAGTTTAGATTAGAAAGTGGTTGACTCTTGCCTCCCTATCCCATTTTAATGTATGTTCTTTTTAAAGATAAATTTTAACATAATCTTCTCATCTACCTCCCTATACTTTGTTTCTTCAGGCTTTGATGTTAACACATGACCATCCCTATGTCAGGGATATGGTCAAATTTCCTCCACTACCTCTAAATTATTTTGATGATTTCAGCATTATTTGAAATGATAAAACTGTTAAGAGCAAAATAAAAACCCTGTTGGGTTTTAGGTAGAAGTGGTGCACTTCCTTGACATCCTTCTTGCACATGTGAAATTACTCCTCCCTCCAATCCTCACCAATTTTTGCATTGTTAATAACTGTGGGGTGGTGCCTGTGGCTCAGTGGGTAGGGTGCCGGCCCCATATACCGAAGGTAGCAGGTTCAAACCTGGCCCTGACCAAACTGCAACAACAATAACTGAGTGTGTAAAGTCTTCTTTTCCAGGTCTACCTCCTCCTTGCCTTCCTGTCATGTCAGGGTGCAAAAGGAGGCCACAACAATTTCATCTCAAAATAGAGGACATTTCACTGTAGGCTACAACAAAATATCAGGTAAATGCATCAATTAATATACACATTACAACTTAGTTGTAACTACAGTCAAGAAAGAGGCATCATTTTACCCTAAAACATTACAAGCACTAATATTTTTGAATCACGGCAATTGAAGACCAGATATATATCTCCATTGACCCTATAAATTTAAGTGACTTCTACTCTCTTTAAGAAATGGATTAGTCATGAAATTAATTGTTGCAATTCAGTGCCAACATCACTTTCTTTTTTTTAGAAATGGTAACTTATCCTAAGTAATTATGCAATAAGCTGTAACTAATTGAAATATGATTATTCCCCATTTGTCCCACTGCTCTTCAGATTTGCTACATGATAGTTAATGTTCACATCAGTACAGTAATTGAATTACAGAGCATTAGCTACATGATTATTATGATTATAAACTACCATAAAAATAAAAAAAATACTATGAAATAAAATCCTAAACTCTGAATTTACAAAGCAATATTACACTGTATCTTTTGCTCTGTTCTCTACCTCAAAAAGTCTATAGCATTGAAGCTTACACTGCATAAAAATAAAATCTCATTGAAAAACTTTATTATTTTACTTCATGGAAGCTTTCAAATATTGCAGTTAATTAAACAGCTGCTAGACCTATCATTTCCTTATTTCTTCTGCCTATTCCATTTCCTCAAACCAAGTCCTCTCATGTTCATTTCCTAATGTCCAATTATAAACTTAATTGCACCATAATTTCTGAGACAACTCTGACTCCCTTCTATGGTAGCTATGTGTGGGTGTGTGTTCTGTATCATTTTGCCATGTTATGGTTCATTGGTTCTCAAGTCACAAGTGACCAGATCTTCAAAATGAGCCATAACTCAAATTACTTGAATAAAGATATTATTTTTACTAAATGATACAGAGGCAAATGGTCATCATTTTATAATATATACATATGTATGTATGTACATATACATGTGTGTGTATTTATATATATGAGTGTTTGTGTGTATAGCCATATATGTATATATATGTGTGTGTGTGTGTGTGTGTGTACTACCCCAAGAAAGCAGTAAAATAAAACATGGGTAAACTATTTTTTAACACTTAAGGTGGAAACAATTTTTCTAACTATGAGTAGAAGTTTGTGAACTGATATGTATTGATTTATAGGACATAGTATTAGGTGAAGAAACAAAATTCAAAAGAGCTTGTACATGTATTCTACACTTTGTGTAAAAAAAATAAGATGTTATCAAAAATAGACAGATATCTACTCATTTGTACAAAATATATGGAGGAAATGTTTGCTAGAAACTGAAAAGATTTGTTACCTACAGGTAGCAGGTGGAAAGGAGGTGTCAAGAAGGGAGGAATTGGAATTGGGTAGAAGTGATTAGGAGGGAAGTACATTTTTTATGAAGTCTTAATATTGGAATTATATTCATGTTTGGCAAAGATAACTTGAACCAACTAGGATTGTGGGAAGGGACTCAAATAAAATTTAAAACTAACAAGTGAATCTAACTTATTATGAATGAATAACCAAATCACACTGAAGAAATTCAAGAAGGAAATAATTGATTTAAGTAATTGCAGTACATGAATCAATTATAGATACTAAAATCTGTGTTTTTCACTGTTATAGTAAAAATTTATAAAGAAAATGTGAGGATACTAAAATTAACTCTGTGGTAGTGGATTAGAGTCATAATTATTAGGGTATAATCATTATATACACACTTACACACATATATTCATGCACAATTATACCTATACACATACAGATAGAGTCAGAATGACAAATGTAGAGGGTCCAGTCAAATGCATCTATATTTTTATATAATTAATCACATATAGACATATTTATATGGGTTATTGTGTATAGATGTATGCATATATGTGTGTATATATGTGTTGTGTGTATGCTGTCCCTAAAGTATTCAGTCTTAAATATAAAAAATGGAGACACAAATGGATGAATACTTTCTGGAAAATCCTAGTGCATATGCCTGTGTGTGTGTGTGTGTCTGTGTGTATACAGAGAAGGTGACAAAAATGTATACACATGTTGAGAAAGAAAAACACTATAGAGTTTGGAGCTGAGCCAAGAGACAAGGTCGAGGAACGCACATCAACCCTATTGGAGCGACCTGCGACCCCAAGGATACAAATAAAAGGTACAGAGCACATTATCAAGCGGACGGGAGTCCCCTCCCCCAAGAGAACAGCTCGCAGTATACGTCATACCTCCATAAAAACAAGCGAGCAGAGTTCGGCTGTCCTCCCACTCTACCCCACGGGAGAGACCCTCTAAAAACCGGACCTCCTTCCCCTGTGCCGCGGCACCCTCCTGCCAGGCATAAAGCGGTATAAAATTGTATATATTCTCCACCTGCAAGTTGGAACTCCTGGCACTCCCCTCCACTCTCACCCTGAGGTCTGGAGGTCTGT
>CAUYON010009881.1:0-32693 GCA_963573935.1 Arctocebus calabarensis | reverse complement strand
TGTAGAGACAGAGTCTCACTTTATCACCCTGGGTAGAGTGCCGTGGTGTCACACTGCTCACAGCAACCTCCAGCTCTTGGGCTTAAGCGATTCTCTTGCCTCAGCCTCCCTAGTAGCTGGGACTACAGGCGCCCGCCACAGGGCCCGGCTATTTTTTTGTTTTGCAGTTCGGCCGAGGCTGGGCTTGAACCCGCCACCTTCGGTATATGGGGCCGGCGCCCTGCTCGCTGAGCCACAGGAGCCGCCCGGTATCTCCACTTTCTACGGGAGGAAGGCAAATGAGTATTCTTATCTTCACCTAGGACAACAGTTCACAACAATGACTAAACATTAGAATCACTGAAAAAAAATTTTTTAAAGGTCTAGGCCCTCTTCTGCAGATTCTGATGTAATTATCCTTGGGCAGGGCTAGCTGATTCTAATCTGTAGCCAGGACTGAGAACCTCTTTTGTGTGAGGGTATGTGGGGAGAAGGGGTGAGGGGAGAAATGAAGAGACACCAGGAAAAAGAGCTGCAGAAAGTAGGGAGCTCCTTTCTTCACCTCTGCTCTGCTATTAGTCAGAAAAAGAATCACTGTGGGTGGCGGCTTTAAAAATAAGGGAGGAGAGTAGAAAGGAGAAAGTTATCAAGTTTGATATTTCTCTCTTCCTCTGGGAACTGCTGGGCAGAAGAGCAAGATGTGTAAATGTATAGATCAGGGGAAAACAAAAGGCCTCAATGTCTCATCTGCCAGTGCCTGGGGAAAGAGACATTTGAGTCCCAAATGATTATCTCTTCAGCCTTCTCTCAAAAGACCCACCAGTCAAATAAATAATTGTGTGGTCTCTGGCCTCTCTCTATAAATGGTTTGAAAAGGACTGAGGCTCAGGCCGAACAACCATCTTCTCTAAGTTCACACTCAGGAATATGCCACTTCTTCCTGTGAAAGCCCCTACTCAAGGCCAATGAGGTAAAATCTGTTCTTTTTTTTTTTTAATCCTCTTAAAAAAGAGGAACGGGAGGCATAACCTATAGACCAAAGAAAGAAATTAATCACAGCTCCTGTTTGTTAAGCCCTGATTACGGGCAGGCACTATGCATATGAGAACCTACTTTTTTATTTATGACCCTAAGTAGGGGAAGGGAGGAATAAAAACAGGTCAACACATAGAAGGTGAGTCTCCAGCTCTGGACAGCGCTTTCCTTCCACTATTTCCTGCTGTGGGAGCACGTCCTGGGCCAGAAGGGCCGCCTGACACTGACATCCTCTTGGAGCCTCTCCAAGGCTGTGGCTCTGGGACACTCAGGTGGGCAGCACACACTCTGGTCCTCCCGTGGCACCCACTCCGCCAGTGTCTCTAAGATCTGGGGCATGGGGTGGGGGCAGTGTCCTTACGGTAACTTGTAAGAAAGGAAAATGCTGTCAGTGGGGTGTGGGACTAAACAGAGGAATGAAAAGATTTAGGAGAGACAAAAGGATAGAGAAACAACTGCCCATCACAGCACACCCCATTAAAAAGCAGATGAAAGGTCAGGCTTCTTACCAGCTCCTTGTGGTTTCCCCAGAGGTGAGAAATCAAAAGAGTTAAAAGGAAAAGGAGTGGGGGAATCGGGATGAGGGAGGGGGAAAAAAAGACAAAATTGTTATTAGCAAATTGTCACATGCACTTCATGACAGTCTTCAAACACACTGCACCACAGGACCCCAGGGGAGCCTAGCAAAATTTGGAGGGGCCAAGAAATTTCAGCTGGGGTCACCACATACTCCAAAAGAAGAGCATGAGACCCTTCCCTCTCTGGTGGTGAGGATGTCATGAAGCTTTGCCATTAACAGCAGCAATTTAGGATTATCTAGAACTAGGAGTTAGATGTCACAAGCTAGTGGCACGGGATAGGAAAGTGTGGAAGACAAGGCTGAGGTGAGAGGGAAGTTACAGAAATAGCATAACATGAAGCAGAGATTATGGAGGTTCTAATGACCTGCAGCTGATAGTGGTCCATACTTCGCTAGGGAGGAGTCCCCTTACTAGTTCATGGCCCAAGTCTTCCTGACTCTTGATTTCTCTAGTGGTGAAAAAATTTGACATTTGGATGGCAGAATCAGTTACAGTGAGAGTGCTCATGTGAGTGGTCTGATGACTTTAGGTTAGGCAGAACAAAATGTGTCCAGGACAGATGGTGAGTTCAAGGAAAGATGAAGTACTAAGTGCAGCCCAGTTCTCATTTCCTGATGCCAGAGGAGAGGCAGAGCAAATCCTGGCCCCTCAAGCAGCCTGGCGTGTCTATATCCACTCTGAGTGGCTGGTCGCTCACTACAGCTTTGAGCGGTCCAGAGCAATTCTGCCATGAAATGCTAGCACAGAGTCAAGAACACATCAAGATTCACGGCTGCCAGCCCATGAGCAGAACACATTCCTTTAACCCTTCACAAGATTCACAGGGGTTGGAGGGTGGACAAGGAAGAAGCATGAAGAGTATTTCAAGGAGGCCTTATTTTAGTCCAGGCCACATAGATAAGGCACTCCCACTTTCAGGCAAGACTGGTTTAGAACTGCCAGGGGAGGAAATCCAGTGGTATGCCCTGCCTTTCCAAGAGCTCTGGTGATGGGCAGATGGAAGTGTGGAGAGCTGATGGTCATGTGAATATGAAAACCCATGGTGTGATAAAGACAAGTGCTTACTCTCCCAAGATTTCAACCTGATACTTCTGAACCTCAATCTCTCTGTTCCCTGGCTGATGCCTGGGTTCACCTCAGCCAAGACTCTTCTTTTAGCCCACGGTGGGGGTAGCTCCAGGTCCTGTGGTCTAGGCTGGGATGTCTCTGCACAAAGTGGGCATAAGCACTCATGGATGCACACATGTGAACACAGAGAAGCACACACACTATACCTTTCTCTGACTTGTCCCACCACGCTAAAACCAGCTTGGGAGAAACTTAGGGAAAGGGCAATGGGTCATAAGTTCAAGTTCAAACCATAAGGAATGCACAGAACAGGGAGGAAAGAAAATCAAAGAAAAAGGGCCGTGCCCATGGCTCAAGGAGTAGGGCACTAGCCCCATACGGCGGGGGTAGCAGGTTCAAACCCTGCCCTGGCCAAAAACTGCAAAAAAAAAAAAGAGAAAGAAAATCAAAGAAAAAAGAGTGGTATATTAGTTTACATATAGTATATACCACCTCCAGGTCTGTCCTAAGGGGTTGACTGAGGGATGATATTTTAGGGATAATTCCTGTAACCTGGAGTAGTTAACAGTCACCATGGAAACCTAGTACACCAGTTACCTTGATTGGAAAATTTCAAGAGCTCTGATCCCAGGTACCAGTTTACTTGGTAAGTGACCCTCATGCCCTTCTGTTAATAGAATCCCAGAATTCCCCAGGGCTGTCTGGCTAAGTGGTTGTTCCTCAGAAAGGCAAGACCTCAAGTACTAAGTCAGACAGAGGAGGTGGCCACTGCTGCTCTCTGAGCCTATTCAGGCTCTATGCCAGCGGTTCTCAACCTGTGCGTTGTGACGCACAGGAACTGTATAAAAGGGCCGTAGCATTAGGGAGGTTGAAAACCACTGCTCTATGCCAACACTGCAGCCAGGGGGACTTCAGAATCATGATGACAAGTGAGATGAACAAAGCCACAGAATAAAACTGTCCAGGATGGACCAACATAATGCTGACCATTTTTAAAGGAGGGGTATAGAAACAGAAAGACTAACAAAAGCAAAATAACTCAAGTTGTTATCTTAAAATTGGACAACACACCTCCTTACCATCCCATTGCTTCTTTGAAGGCCTGGTATGGGGAAGAGTAAAGGGAGATTTTTTTCAGGAATAACTTACATATAGCTAAGAAGTAAGGGTCTTTTGTTCTCCACCCTTGTCTAGAGTAGCTAAAAGTTATTCCATAAAAAACTCTTCATTTCAATGGCCGGGTGTTGTGACAGGCACCTGTAGTCCCAACTACTTGGGAGGTGGAGGCAGGAGACTTGCTCCAGACCAGGAATTGGAGGTTGCTGTGAGCTGTGATGTCACAGCACTCTATCCAGGGTGACAGCTTGGGGCTCTGTCTCAAAAAAAAAAAAAAACCTCTTAATTTCATCTTAGTTTGAAGAGAAAGAACCCCCCCTTCTAACTTTTAGTCTCTAAATGGCTCAGGTTCAAAAGCATTCATAGCCTCCATGTTTCTATCCCATTCTCCATTGGACAGTTTTAATCTGCAGACCTCACAAGGGGAAGAGACAGTGATTTAGGGATTATAGTGTGTTTTGAACCCTTGATTAATGATCTTTAAATATAAGGCCAGCAGGCCCTTTAGCCAGGGACTTACTTGAATTTAAAATGATTAGCTATAATAGCACAGAGCATTGCATGCGAGATGGTAGATGAAAAAAACATGCAGAGAAGAAGCATTGAATGGTCTTACTTGTGCAAACTAGTGTCCAGGCAAGGTGGTGAGGAGGGAGGATGGGGGAAGCATTAGGAAAAACTCAGGTAAGTTCAATGCGCCAATAGTCAATGAACACAATCAAGCACATTTGTGATATTTTGAACTGTAAGGAAGAGAGTCTACTCTTTCTCATCTCAGGAGCGTCCAGCAGTGTCTGTTTTTTTGAGAAATGAAGCCTCTGCCCAGGCCCCATTAAACTATGGCTAGGCCTCGCCCCTATCCTTTTCATGGCTTGGGGGTAGTTATGCTATAAAGAGAGAAACTAAATCCTGTTTCTAGTGAGGTTTTCTTAATTTGCCTCCCTTGCTCCAGCAGGTTAAAAGCCATGAGCAGAATGCCTCATGAACCCAAGGCAGGCTATAGGTCTAGGGTGGAGGCAATTCCATTTGGGAATTAGCTTTCCTAACAAGACATTTTAAGGAAAGTCTCCAGTCCTAGCATTCTGGGAGGCCAAGGTGGGTGGATTGCTTGAGTTCAGGAGTTTGAGACCAGCCTAAGGACGAGTGAGACCCTATCTCTACTAAAAACAGAAAAACTAGCTGGGTGTGATACAGGTGCCTATAGTCCCAGCTACTGGGGAGGGTGAGAGAAGAGGACTGCACAAGCCTAAGAACCTGAGGCTACTGTGAGCTACAATGTCATAGTACACTACTGAGGGCACAGAGTAAGACTTTGTCTCAAAAAAAAAGAAATCTCCAACCGTGCCATTGCCCAATCAATCAGAAGTAACTGAATGCATAGTGCTCTTCCCAGACAGAGGAGACAAGAGCTAGCCTGTGTGGTTCCCTGGCTCATTCCTGTTTTAGAATAGTTTGTGGAAATCAGGATCATCTGTAGTGAAATTTAAATCTTTTACTACTTTCCCCCCTTTCTCTCCCCACTAGGGGAATCATAAAACTTTTGTGTTTTTAGGGTTTTTTGGAGACAGTTTCATTTTGTGGCCCTTGGTAGAGTTCCTTGGTGTCACAGCTCACAGCAACCTCAAACTCTTAGGCTCAAACCATTCTTCTTGCCTTAGCCTCCCAAGTAGCTGGGACTACAAGAACCTGCTACAATGCCCAGCTATTTTTAGAGATGAGGTCTTGCTCTGGCTCAGGCTGTTCCTGAACCTGTGAGCGCAGGCAACCCACCTGCCGTGGCCTCCCAGAGTGCTAGGATTACAGGCATGAGCCATCTTGCTCAGCCATAAAACTTTTAAGTTAAACTAGCAATTAAGATTTTTAACAGATATTAGAGGACATTATTTTGGTCAGCCAAATAAAATAACCAAATTTCTTCCACAGTGGAGAAATCAGAGGAAGGCGGTTAAGGGACAGTTAAAATAGATTTGACTATTCCTTTATGGCTGTCTGTCTGTCTGCATTTATTTATTTACAGAGTCTCATATACCTTGGAAAGAGTACCATGGTATCATAGCTCAAAGCAACCTCAAACTCTTGGGTTCAAGGGACATTCTTGTGTTACCCTCCCAAGTAGTTGGGACTATAGGTGCCCCCCCACAATGCCCAGTTAGTTTTTTTCTAATAAATTTTTATTTATTAATTTCTAATAATTTTTTTATTTTAATTTTATTTTTTATTAATATTTTTATTTATTTTTTATTAATTAAATTAAAAATTAATTTAATTTTTATTTTAATTTCTAATTAATTTCTAATAAATTTTTATTTATTAAATTTTTTTTTTTTTTTTTTTTTTGAGACAGAGCCACAAGCTGTCACCCTGGATAGAGTGCTGTGGCATCACAGCTCACCTCCAACTCCTGGAATCAAGCGAGTCTCTTGCCTCCGCCTCCCAAGTAGCTGGGACTACAGGCGCCTGCCACAACGCCCAGCCATTTTTTGGTTGCAGCCGTCGTCGTTTGGTGGGCCTGGGCTGGATTCGAACCCGCCAGCTCAGGTGTACATAGCTGGCGCCTTAGACCGTTGAGCCACAGGCGCCGAGCCATTATTTATTAATTTTTTTGAGGCAGAGTCTCACTATGTTACCCTCAACAGAGTGCTGTGGTATTATAGCTCACAGCAACCTCAAACTCCAAGACTTAAGCGATTCTCTTGCCTCAGCCTCCCAAGTAGCTGGGACTATAGGTGCCCAGTACAACATCTGGCTATTTTTTTGTTGTAGCTGTCGTTGTTTAGTAGCCGGAATGGGTTCAAACCCACCAGCCCCAGTGTATATGGCAGGTGCCCTAACCACTGAGCTATGAGCACCGAGCCAGTTTTTTCTAAGGTTAGTGGAGACAGGGTCTCACTCTTGCTCAAGATGGTCTCGAACGCCTAAGCTCAGGCAATCCTCCTGCCTTGGCCTCCTAGAGTGCTAGGATTACAGGTGGAAGCCACCGCACCTGTCTATTTATTTTTTCTTTTTTTTGAGACAGTCTTGCTCTGTCACACTGCTTATAGTGCAAGGGCATGATCATGGCTCACTGCAACCTCCAATTCCTGGCTCAACCAATCCTTAGACTCAGCCTCCTGAGTAGCTAGACTGCAGATATACACCACCACTGGCTAATTTCTTCTATTTTTAGACAGGGTCTCACTCTCACTCAGGTTGGTCTCTAACTCCTGAGCTCAAGCAATCCTCAGCCTTAGCCTCTGAGAGTGCTAGGAGCTACTATACTCAGCCAACTATTCCTTTACATAGAAATCTGGAGCCATATTGATTATCTCCAAAGAGAACAGAGTGGAAGCAGGGGGATGGAAGAGGGACTTTTCACTATGCAGCTTTGAATCTTTTGTTCCATGTGCACATATTACCTATTTTAAAAACTAATGAAAGTTGAAAATAATGTGGAGACTAAGGCAGAGAATGCTGTTGCCAGAGGTTAAGAAAGTGACTGAGAACCTCATGGTTCAGTCACAAGAGAGGGGATGTGCACTGTCACTTATGAAGAGGACAGGCTGCTAGTGAGATTCTAGGCCTCATGGACACACCTCTGGATTGTCTAAGCATACAACTCACTGCTCCTCAAGTTGCATATTTACATCAGTATTGAGAGCAGTGGCAGAGCAATTACTCAGATGACTTCCCGAAAGCTGCCCTCCTAAAGCCCATAGGGATAAGCAGAGGTCAGAGACATTAGCTGTTATCAGGAAACATCTAAGCCCTAAGGCCTCCTGAAGCAGCTAAGTCTCCCCACCCGACTCTTCCCTAGTGACTGGCAGTCACTTAGCTGACCCTTAGGAGATGGAGGCAATTCGATTCCTCTGGCATTTGCCGTCCAGCTCCCATGCACTTCTATATCAGCATCCCAGGCAACACACCACAGGCAACGAATGCTCATGGTATCTTCTCCCTATAAGCCACCCCACCAGATGCTACCAAAATTGGCTGCTCAGGCTAAACAGCCAATCAGAGATGCACATTCAAGTTCTTTCACACCTAGAATGGATGTTATCTTCTTTTTATTAAGGGAAATCCCAGAATATTTAAAAGAAAAATGACAAGGGTGCCGGCCCCATATACTGGAGGTGGCAGGTTCAAACCTGGCCACAGCCAAAAACTGCAAAAAAAAAAGAAAAATGACAATGTATTTCTTTTTTGTTTGGAAAGGGGATTGCTCTGATACTTCTTGTTGTATCACAGTAAGAGACAAAGAGTAGAGTTGTACTAATTATTTTACAATGAAGGCTTGATATTTCATAGGCAGAGGCCTAGGCCTGACTTGAATTTTGAACAACTCTGAACCGTGTTAGAATAGTGAAGTTCTCAGGATATGCTCATCCCTCTTATCTGCAGGGGACTGGCTTGGGACCCTACTCAGACACCAAAATTTGTGGGTGTTCAAGTCCCTTATATAAATTGGCAAACTGGCAAAGTATTTGCATCTAACCTACACACATCCTCTTATACACCTTTATTTATTTATTTATTTATTTTAGAGACAGAGTCTCACTTTGTCACTCTTGGTAGAATGTCATGGCGTTACAGCTCACAGCAACCTCAAACTTTTGGGCTTTAGCAATTCTCTTGCCTCAGCTTCCCAAGTAGCTAGGACTATAGACACCTGCCACAATGCCCAGCTATTTTTTAGAGACGGGGATCAGCCTCAGCCTCCCAAGTGCAAGGATTATAGGTGTGACCACCTCATCCAGCTCTCCTATGTTCTTTAAATCATCTCTAGAACCCAGAAGCCTAAGTCACTAACCCCAAACCTGTTCTGAGATATTTTATTAGCAATGCCTAGTACAATGTAAATGCTATGTAAATAGTTGTTAGATCGTGTTTTTAAAATTTGTTTATTTTTTATTGTTATATTGTTATTTTTCATTTTTTAAAAATATTTTCAATCCATAGTTGGTTGAATCCATGGGTTCGGAACCAGGTATATGGATAGCTGACTGGATACATTCCTACCTCGTGAAGGTAGAGGCAGCTTCCTCTCAGATACATCTTGGACTAACATGTGCACACCCAAGTTGTTGGACAACAATATCATCTGCATTATCTCCAGGATACTCAAGCTTGGGGGACAGATTGACATGCCAGCAAGTACACAAGCCACAAAGAATACACCATTGAGAGAGGAAACAGGGAAGGTGTCTCCCACACCTTCCCACTTTCACATAGGGGAATCAAATAAGAAGTGAGTACGCCAAGCCATACATTATAAGCCAGCAACCAGCATTCCCCAGAATTAACCAGCCCCACAGACAAAGCCACAGGACTCACAGACACACTCACTGCAGTGACTCTTTAGTCACATCTTTACTGAAATCCCAGCCCAGCTCTCTTTGGAAATAACAGAACCTAAAACATACTCTATAAAACATGCTAATAGATGTTTGTCCCCCTTTGCACTTACACAAAGTTTTTACTACGCTGATTTCCATTCGTTCAATTTTGGTTTTTTTCTTCCATATGTTCTTTATACATATCTTATTCCTAAGGAGTCTGGGGCTCCTTGAGCCTGTGCATTGCACAAAAAATCAACATAGAAAAAACACATTCAACAAACAATGCTGAGTGTTTCCCCTCCTAGTTATAATGTATCCACAACTAATTTCTCCCTTCTCAGAATTCTTGGATCTGAAAGTGGTACTACAGCTTCTCCACTGTTGATATGAAAAGATTCATGTTCTTCCTCAAATTTGTTTTGCTCTGACCAGGTCTCTAATCCTTCTAAAATTGTCAAATCACTTTTTATTCCTTGCCCAGTGGAAATTGAATAGTCATATAAAAAAGTCTCTATTCTTCAAAGTCCAGTCTTGGCAGCAACTAATGAGCATGTATTAAGTGTAATACTTTATGAAATAGGTTAGCCTTCCTAACCTTAAGTGCTTTAATAAATATTCAGCTTTCCTTATTCATGGCCATGGATTAGAACCCAGAGGTCTAACCATATCACTAGCCCCAAACCTGTTTTGAGATACAATTTTTTTTAAAGGCCCAATGATCAGGGCTTTGCAAACAGGTCTTGTTAGTTGTAACTAACTTGACTTTCCTTCCTGACATTGCTCACTGGTGGCTACAAGGCCCATAATCTACATACCACCCAGGCTGGGGTTGGCATACCCGCTTATTGCTGTGGCTTGCCAAAGAAAGGGAAGGGTCTATCTAGGGCAGAGAGGTCAGAGTCCAGAGGAGTCTTGTGGCAGCACACAGTCTTACCGCATCAAACTCCGCTTGATCATCCTCAGGTAGGTCGCTGGTTTCATATACATCTGGCTCATTTCTGGCCTGCAGGTAGAAGCAGTGACCACCCAAACTCACTATCCAATACCCACCAACACCCCTCACCCCACTCCCTTTCCCTTTGATTAAGCTAATGGAGAAGGCAGGTTGTGATACAATGACTCTGTCCCTTTCTCCTCCACTGGCTCTGTGAACAGCATCTCAGTTCCCATGTCTCAGAGGGGTGGAGGTAACAGCGGGGACAACTGGGACCTGATGGCAAACGGTGATTATTAAGTGGATAACAAAGATGTTACCCTCAGTCTGGAGGGAAGACGGTCCTTGGCAATCACTATGTCAGAAGTAGGTGAGAGCTATCCTCAAATTAGGCCTTGTACACCACTACCCTGGCACAAGAGTTCAGAGTGACTCAGGATCTTGGTACTCAGGTCCTCTGTCCCCACCCCCACCAGAGAATACAAGCAGGGCAGCACAAAAGCAGTAGGTATACGGGGACGGAAGGGTGGGGATGGGGCCAAGGCACGGGTTCCCCAAAGAACAGAGTTCCCCATCTGGCACAAGAAGGGTTCTGCCACGGTAACCCCTTCCTTGGCAGGATGAAGGCCATCACTAAGTGGCCGGATGTGTGTTTGGGGGGTGGGGATGGAAAATCTTATGGAGAGCTTCAGAGCGGCACGGACAGGGTTGACACGAATGGTAGAAACAGTAGGACGTAGTGGTAAACACCCAGAGACGATTTCTGGGCCAAGAAACCAGCGATGGGGGCCTGGTTTGTTCCGACAGCAAGTCCCAGTCGGGACAAAAGAGTCTGGAAGGTGCTAAGGCCGGTCCGAGAGCGAGCGGCCGGAGCCCTTGGGGCACAGGAGGGGTCCAGGGTTCGTTTCTTTTTTGGGGGGGGCTCTTGGGAGGTTGGGGGCGCGGTCTTGGGGAGCCCGGGCCGGCCCTGTACTCACAATGCCGGGAAGGTCGGCGTATTTAGGGTCCGCCATGGCGGCGGCGAGGCGGGGTTGGGGGACCGGGGCCTCGGTGGAGCCGGGGAAGGTGTTCGGATAGGGGAGAGGTTGGGCTCGGGTCCCCGGCTAAGGCGGCGGCAAAGGGAGCGGCAGAGTAGCAGGAAATCTCGCGATACGAGTAGCACGGCAGAAGGGTAAAGGAAAAGTCGCGAGAACAGCCTGCTACCACGGCCCCGGAGTGGCGGGGATTGGCGAGAACGAGGCCGGGATCGAGGCGAGGACGCCGCTTAGGATTGTGGGACGTGTAGTCTTGGGCTGGGAACAGTAACGCACCTTGGGGAGCTGCTTCATACAACGTATTTTCTTTCATTTTTACGCCAAGTTTGTGAAAGAACTCTTATAATCCCTGTTTTAGACTCCTAGAAATTGACTAGATAAAAATCACACAGCTAGTCATGTAGCACAACCAGGGCTTCAAAAACAAAAATGTAGTAAACTCTATGTCAAGAATGAAAAAGTTAAGCTATCTTCTCAAGTGAGGGTTATCAGAAAAAATAAATGCAGGATGCCTAGTCAACTTTGAATTTCAGATAAACAGCTATTAATAGTAGGGGTGTTTTTGTTCTTTTTTTTACTATGTCTCATGTCATATTTGTGACATACAACAAAAAATATTATTTATATGAAATTCAAATTTAACTAGGCATCTCGGTTTTGTTTTACTGTGTTTCAAATCTAGCAATTCTATCTTAGATTCATAAATATATAAGCAGTGCCTCCATATCTGTCTGAACAATCTCTGTGCTTTTACCACTTCAATAATAGTTCCCAGAACTTTAACCTTCGTGGTTCAATAAAATTAAAACAACAGCAAACCTTGAGGATAAATATAATATTACGACCTTTTAATTTTACCAGGAAAGTACATTACAGATAGAAAACCTACTATGTACCATCACCACCATTACTTGGTAGGAAAGAAGGAAGGATAGGGCTGGTTGTCTGAACTCAAACCTGTAATCCTAGCACTCTAGGAGGCTGAGGTGGGAGGATACCTTGACATTAGGAGTTTGAGAGCAGCCTGAATAAAACTGAGACCTGATCTCTACTGAAAATAGAAAAATTAGGCAGGCATTTTTGTAGCCAGTAGTCCCAGCTACTCTGGAGGCTAAGGCAGGAGAGTCACTTGAACTCAGGAGTTTGAGTTGCTGTTAGCTAGGCTGACACCTCTGCACTCTACCTTGGGCAACAGGATGAAACTCTGTCTCAAGAAAAAAAAAAAAAAAGAAGAAGAAGGAAGGACACGTGCCCAGAAGCATAAAAGACAATCCTCAGGGCGGTGCCTGTGGCTCAAAGGGCACTGGTCCCACCTACTGGAGGTAGTGGTTTCAAATCCAGCCCCGCCAAAAGCTACAAAAAAAAAAAAAAAAGACAATCCTCAAATGTTTATAGCAGCACAATTCACAATCGCAAAGATGTGGAAACAACCCGAATGCCCAACCAAAACATGAATGGATTAATAAAATATGGTGTGTGTATACCATGGAATATGACTCAGTCATAAAAAAAGTGGTGATCTAGTATCTTTTGTAACAACCTGGATGGAATTGGAGACCATCTTCTAAGTGAAGTATGACAAGAATGGAAAAACAAATACCATATGCACTCAGTACTAAATTGGAACTAATCAATTGACACTTGAATGTACACATATGGAAGTGAAACTCTCAATGGGAGTTTCACTTGGGGGGAAAAGGGGATGGGTAAATTTACACTTAATGCGTACAATGCAATCTGGGTGACAAGCACCCTAATACTTTGACTCAATTTGTACAAAGCTAACTAAGTAACGGAAGCTTAGGTACACCATAATATTCTGTAACAGAGAAAACAATTTTTAAAAATATAAGACAGTCCTTTGAAACATCACAAATCCGGCTTTACGAAAAACTCACCACATTTGTTGTCCTTCGGGA
Source organism: Arctocebus calabarensis (assembly GCA_963573935.1). Classification (NCBI taxonomy): domain Eukaryota; kingdom Metazoa; phylum Chordata; class Mammalia; order Primates; family Lorisidae; genus Arctocebus; species Arctocebus calabarensis. Next base: position 19,712 of record CAUYON010009881.1, on the reverse strand, counting down.
GGCAGGGGCATACTCAGTGAACTACTGTCTCTGACAAGTGACCCTCCACGGGCTGGCATTTTGTGTCTCCTTCACTAAGGATGCCTCCTTGGAGTCCCTAGAGGCCCAAGGTTGAGATGTTTCCCAGGATGTTCCTTGGGCTTGCAGGATGCTGCAACACTTAGAAGTAGTGCCAAACCAAGTGACTGAAGAGTTACTGGATTTAGAACTCATTGTCATTCCCTCTTCTGGCTCCTCCCCAAGTCTTTACCCCTTTTTTTTCCATATTCCTACTGCCTTCCCAACTAGTTCCTATGGACCATTTTCTTTCAGTTCCCTTAATACAGGGTGGCATAAAGTTCATGTACAATTGCATGGTGGATTAGATGTGTAGGCTTAACATGGTGAAATCCCCTACAGATGAGTTCTGAGTGGTTCGGTTTTGTCTGGCCAGATCATCAGCCTCTCACTCTCGGCCCATAGTGGCTAAATGCTCTTACACACTCACCAGACAATTGCTGAGCAGAACCTCCATTTGCTCCTCCCTTCTCCCATTATCCTGCTCTTCCCCTTGGCCTAGAACCTCAACTCCTGCAGTTCATCTCTGTTGGCCAGCAGAGGTCTGTGACGTGAAGAAAAATCAATTGGGCTAGCTTCTAGGTGGTTCTTCCCAGGGGCTGCAGCAGAAGTCTGACTCAAGGGGAAGAAGGACAAGGAATCTGTGGACCTGGCTTTTCTTTTCTCTCCTCCCCTCTCAAGTGAGGTCTGTTGGATAAAATAAATGCAGGATGCCTAGTCAACTTTGAATTTCAGATTAACAGCTATTTATAGTAGGGGTTTGTTTTTTTTTTTACTTTGTCTCATGGCATATTTGTGATCTACTAACAATGAAAAATATTTATTTATATGAAATTCAAATTTCACTAGGCATCTTGGTTTTGTTTATTGTGTTTCAAATCTAGCAATCCTATCTTAAATCCTCTCCTCTCCTCTCCTTTCCTTTCCTCTCTCCTCCCCTTGCCCTCACCACCCTTCCTTCCTTTCTTCTTCTTTTTTTTTTTTTGCCAAGGAAGGGAGAGAAGCAGAGAAGAAAGTCCTGAGAAAGGGGATAGGTATTGGGACTCTTTCCAACAGTTACTGGGGCAGGAGACACTCAAGTAAGTGCCTAAACCTGTCTGAAATCCAAATGCACGTGTTTGCCCTAGAGGTCCTTTCAAAGCCCCTCTGGACTTACCTACTGCCACTATCACCCTTCTTTTGATTTCTGACTCCGTTTCTCTTGCCAAAGTTATTACTGCCCACCTCCATTCCAGCCACAACCTAGGAGGCAAAAATAAGTATTTTATCTGCTTTTTAATTCCTGTAGTCCAGACAGGGAGTTTGTCTTCTCTCCAACTGGGGACCAGTGTGTATGCTGGGGAGACAGTAGAGCACACCTTTGGATTCAAAAGGGAAAGCAGGAGAGCCTGCCATGACACTCCTCCCTGACACCCATTTCCACTGGGGTACAGGCAGCTGTCCCCCTTGAAGGCTGAGTAGGAGCCCAGCTTCTGTGCGTGTAGGAGAGGGAGCAGTGTGCTCCAAACTTGGGCAGAGAGCTGTTGACCCTCTTCCCTACGCAAGCGACAGGCCCACCTCAGTCCCCTCATTCCTTCCAGAGGATGGAGTCTGAGGTCGCGGGTATGGGAGTGGGATGCAGTGAGTGAGTTGGGTAGCGAAGGGGTGACGGCTAGGTTAATTCCGAGTATTAGAGGTGTGAGAAGGGGGCGAGGAGAGAGGCACGGTGCCACCAGTCGGCGGTGGACGTCGAGTGATCGCCCCCAGCGAAGGGAGCCCCGCCCCGCGGCTCCGTCGCGGCCCCGCCCAGGCCCGCAGCGCGGCGCTGCAGCGCGAGGGGCGGAGAGGCAGGTCTCCCAGAGAGGACCAGACGCCCGGGTCGTCCGCAGCCCGCTGCCGCAGGAGAAGCGCCCCGGCCCTGCTCCCCACACTTCGCTAAGAACCCCCCGGCTGCTTTCTCGGCCCCAGAGACCGAACACCTGTCCACCCCCTCGGCCGCTGCTGAGCGTTCCCCTCCTCCGGAGCACACGCCGCCCCTGCAGCCCAAGAAGTGCCCCAGCCCCACGCCAGCGACTACTATGGCGGAGACCAACAACGAATGTAGCATCAAGGTGCTCTGCCGATTTCGGCCCCTGAACCAGGCTGAGATTCTGCGGGGGGACAAGTTCATCCCCATTTTCCAAGGGGACGACAGCGTTGTTATTGGGGTGAGTGCCGTCAGAGGGAGAATTCGGGTAGGGGGTGGGAGGCAGAATCTTCCCCCTGCGGAGCGTAAGCCGCTCATCCCGCATCCTCTTCGCCGCAGCCCCTCCTCTCTCCTGCATCAGGATGGCTGGGTGTGGCCTGGCCAGGCCTGTGGCCAAGTCTCTGCAGAGTGAGAGGGGGCTACTTCCTCACCATCAATAGACACAACTCCCCTTTGGGGCTCTCTGCAGCGTCCCGACCCCTTAGAGCCAGTCCTGTGTTTTTCTGATGTTTTCCCTTTCTCCCCTGGAGAAAGCATATCTTCCCTTTGTTATTGGCTCAGATCTTTACCCTCACCTTCCAGGAAAGGAGGAGGAAGACTGTTAGGTGGTCTTGGTGGGAGTCCAGGGTCTCTGCAGAGGTATGAACAGGAGTGCGTTCCAAGACCAGGCCCTCCACCATCCCCTGAAGTAGTTATGGGGAGGCGGGGGAGGGGGGGAGCCCAGGTCTGATGAAGGGTTTTCTGGGAAAGAAATGCATTGATGCCACACCCAATTTAGGGGGGAGCCTCTGGAATCCTAAAGATATGTCTGCCTTTTGGTCCCAGTACAGTAGGAAGAGGACTTTCAGAGTCCCCAACTAATCCCCCCAACCCTGCAAAGAAAAATGTCCATACCTTGAGATACTGATAAGTACTTGATTATTCATCCTTTCTCTTGATGATCCAATAAAAAGTAGCAACCACCTCTACCTCATCATTACAGCGGTACCCAACGAGGCGATCTTAAGGCGAACTAATATTTACAGTGTGCTTGTTACTGTATGTATATTCTGTAATACTCAGAACGACACTCTGAAGTAGTATTAATATTTCCATTTCACAGATGAGGAAACTGAGGCTCAAAGAAGTTAAGTAACTTTCTCAAGGTCATGCTGTTGATTCACCGATCTGAACTCAAATCTGTGACTCCAAATCTCAAATCTTTTCCTTTATATCTCATTGTCTACTAGATTTATGTTCTAGACTTTTACCTGTGACAGCCCAGAGGGAATTTCTAGGCCTTGCCCACTGCACTTTTCCTAGGTTGATAGAGACCTTCAAGCTGTGTGTGAGGTGAAAGGGTCTAGGGTGGAGTCTTATAGGATTTGCGGGGTGCTGGGCCAGGAAACTGTAGCCACAGAAGGGAGGGGCACATATGAGGGCAGTGCTCAAGGTCATGGGCACTTCTTATATATCTTTATCCACAATTCTTAGCACAAAGCAGCTAGAAATGTGCTTGTTAAGGGAATGAATGGGCTCAGCGCCTGTGGCACAGTGGTTACAGCTCCAGCCACATACACCAAAGGTGGTGGGTTTGAGCCCAGCCTAGGCCAGCTAAGCAACAATGACAACTGCAACAAAAAAACAGCCGGGCATTGTGGAGGGCGCCTGTAGTCCCAACTACTTGGGAGGCTGAGGCGAAAGAATCACTTGAGCCCAGGAGTTTGAGGTTGATATGAGCTGCGACTCCACGGTACTCTACTGAGGGCGGCATAGTGAGACTCTGTCTCCTAAATAAATAAATAAAGGAATGAAGGAAAGAAGGGGAAGAAGACTGGGCCATCTAAGTCATTGAGAATGGGACTTTGGATAAATATGCCTTAAGGAGAGACTTCTTACCTGTTCTCAAGGGTTCCAGTCTTTCACCACCTGGTGTCCTCACCCACACTGTGAACTCAAATGGACACTTTTGCCGCGTGTGTGTGTGTGTGTGTGTGTGTGTGTACATACATGAAGAGAGCATCTGTTTCTCTTGGCCTCAGGGACCTCTCAGGCCTTGCAGCCTGATCAGTCTGGCCAGGCTGAAACAAAAAGGCTGATCCACTCTCAGAGTAGCCTGGACAGCAGGCATTAACTATGAAAGCTGGAGCTTAAGGTTGTCCTGAGACATAAAGGCTGAGAAACGGCTTCAGGGCAGCATGTGATGATCGGGAGCAAATCCATAGGCACAACTTCCTTGCCCTAGAAGGTTTTTCGAATAATTCCAAATTGATTCCTTTAGGCTCTCTGGCTCGTCCTGGTGTGAGGAGATGGGGCAGGATGCAGTGCTGGGAGGAGCGTTGTGGGGTTGGTCTGTCCACTTAGCCCAGCTAAACGGGAGGTGGGAAGAGAGGAGAGATGAAGAGAAACCCAGGGCCCCCTGCCTATTCTGACTCTATCTCAGCTCCACAGCTGGTATTTCCTTGTCTGTTTTTGCCAGATATTTGTAGGGCTGCTCTGTATTGTCCCTCACCTAGCCCTCCCTGTCAATCTCTCACTTGAAGATAAATGCTGACAGGGGGCCATTTTGTCTCAGCACCATCCTTGGAGCTGGCATTTTCAGACTGACCACTCACTCTTCATTCTGGGGAATGAGGGCTACAGGAGACAGGAGAGTTCTGAACAAGGGAAGGACATTGACTATCCCCTTTCCTCTTGTTTTCTCTAGTCCCTTTGGGGCCCAGTGTGTGAGGAACTGTTTGAGGAATTAATGGAGGAGGGCACTTCAGGATGTCTGGGAAGGTGAGGCAAGAGTGAAGGTGGGAGAGATCGTCTCTCCAAACCTAGCCCTTGCTCCTTCCGGTGACGGCTCCTGCTAGCCTCTGCAGCACTGAGGCTAGCTCTGGACTTTAGAGTCCTTTATATTTGCCCTGCTTGACAGAAGGTAAAGAATAAGCTGGCAAGACGGCTCTGTGTGCCTTACTTCTCCCCTACTCCTCGGGCTTCTCACAGGGACCTGGGGGTTGGGGCTTGGCCAAACTTAATGGCCTGAGTCATAGCAGAAGGGTGTCTGGTCCTGGTTTCTTCATATAGGTAGGTGTCTTGTTTTGCCCTTTGCACATGCAGGATCCAGTGTGACAGTTTTACTGGACCCGTGTAAGTATCTTTCTGTTTGTGTCTCTGTCTGCCTTGGTTTTTGTCAGCAGTGTCCCAATGCCTGCGTCTGGGCCACTCTATCTGTTCCAGATGTGGGAGGGATGACAATGAGGAAACTCTCTCTGTCTTCTTCATTCAAGTGTCTACTTGCTACCTCCCTCAGGTCTCCCAGAGGTTAAGTGGGTTCTTAAAGAAGCAAGAAACCAGGACCATCAAGTACCTCATTTGGAAAAGCTAGGCTGGGACCTGCAGGGTTCCTGGGACAGAGTCAGTATTGTTTGAGGTGGCTTGGGATTCCTTTGATATCTGAAGGGGGGAGCTAGGGCTACTTTTAGCTTTGGGGGAGTCTCATAAAGGAAAATGGAGAGTGGAGGTAATATTCCCAGTGGCCAGCATCTCCTAGAATTACCATGGTAATAATCCCTAGGGGTGTCACCATGGAAATCAGGCCTTGCATTTGAAGTTCAGCTTTTTCTAAGTGTTTGCGGAGAGCTGAGCAGGTTGGTTATCTTTCAACCCCTGCCCTTACACCCCACACACATATTAGCTCTAGTCAGCATGCATGATGGAAGCTAGAGAAAGGTGCTGGGGTACATGGTGGGCAGGAGTCTTGGAGTGGGGTCGAAGGAGAACAAAGAACTCTAGACTGAGGCTCTGAAGAGAGGCCTTCCAGAGAGGGCTCTGAGGAACATTTCGACTGTTGGGGGTGGGAGAGAAATCAGATCTCAAGGGCATTCCTAAGAGGTAAAGGGACTCTGAGTATTTCTGTTTAACAACTCACAAGGTCTTCAATTACCTGGAAGTGGAGAGGGTGAAGGAGGCGCTCCTGAAAGCAAGGATGGGAGAATGATATACTTCTGAAAATTGCATCGAGGGTGAAAAAGGAAACGAGAAAGGCTTTAGTTTTGTTTGGAAACACTTGGAGAAATGTCAACAAGGGAAGAAGGGTGGGGAAGAAAAAGCCCTGATGAGGATCTGATGCAGTGGTGATGTCTTAGTTCTGTGATTACTGTGTTCACGTAAGTCTGGAATCAAATGGCTTGAGTTTGACAACAGCTATATTATTTCTCAGCTCTGTGACTGTGGGCAAGTGACCAGCCCTCTCTGAGCCTTAATTGCCTGCCTCATCTATAAAATGGATTACTGTGAACATTAAATGAGATAATGCAGATAAACTGCTTTGTAAAAGAGACAGAAAGACAAAGAACCCTTGATGAGAATTAAATGTTTTCATTATTTTATATACTGTCTCCCCACAAGCTAACTTTGGACAAAATCGGGAAGTGGGTAACATTGTCCCCATTTACTAATTGTTTCATCTAAACCTTCAGGTCTCAAGTATCTTCTTGTTCCCTTCATCGATATCTATGTTTGTTCATTAAATATTTATAAAGAGCATTCTGTAAGCCAGAGACTCTGTTTGGTGTTGGGGATTTAGAGGGAATCCTTGCCTTCAAGAACATCTGGATCTGGGCAATGATTCACAATCTGCAGAGTGGCCTGGGCAGAGACAGGGCAGAGGAGCATCGGAAATGGCTTTTGCTAACTGTATGTTCCAGATTCTGATAAGGAGCCTCCCACAGTCTGATTTAAAGTAATTGTGTGGGCTTGGCACCTGTGGCTCATCGGGCTAGGGCACCAGCCACGTACAACTGAGCTGGTGGGTTCTAATCCAGCCCGGGCCCGCCAAACAACAATGATAGCTGCAACCAAAAAAAAAAAAAAAATGGCCGGGCGTTGTGGTGGGCGCCTGTAGTCTCAGCTACTGGGAGGTGGAGGCAGGAGACTCGCTTGAGCTCAGGAATTGGAGGTTGCCGTGAGCTGTGATGCCATGGCACTCTATCCAGGGTGACAGCTTGAGGCTGTGTCTCAAAAAACAAAACAAACAAACAAAAAAAAACGGTAATTGTGTGTTATGAGAGCTGTAAATAATGGTAATGTTTCCCATGTCTAGAGGCAGAAAAAGTAGAAAACCATTGGTCTAATTATTCCCATGAAAAGATCAGGAAAAATTAATTCATCCTGAGTATAATCAATAGAAAATTAAAGGAAATTTACACTTTGTGAGGAATAATAATCTTAAGATAAAGATATAAAGAGCTAGCCTTGGAGTTAAGGGCCCAGCCGGGAAGGTCCCTTCTGAAGAGTAGGGAAGTAGGTGACAGCCTTCCCAGAACCCCTAAAATCATAACCTGTGTCACATGGCTTTCTCTGCTCATGAACTTATTAAATGCACCCATTTTTGGCTTTTGAATATCTTTTATCCTCTCTGCTTTTTTCTTTCTTCCCAGCCTAGGCTGAGGAAAAGGGATTCATGAGGCAGTAATTGTCTTCAGCATTTGGAGAGCGCCCTCTATTCTAATGCATCCAGGGCCTTCTGGAATCCTATAGCTGGGAATGTTTTGAGTGAGTGTGACTATGTGTGTGAGTGTGTGGGTGGCTTGGTGCTCCTGTTCCTGGGAGGAAGGAAGGGAGGGGCAAAGTTGGCTTGAGAGTTACATTTAATCCCCTTTGGGGAATGCCTGGCTTCCTGAAGCATGTAGAGACCATTGGTGAAGAGATGAGACAGAAGTATTTGTTTCTCTTTCTTGGCCACTGGGTAGGAGAAATGTGGGATTAGGTTAAAACTCAAGAATTAAGGTAGGCCAGGTGCAGCAGGTCCTCCCTGTAGTCCTGGATAGTCAGGAGGCTGAGGCAGGAGGATCGCTTGAGCCAAGGAGTTGAAGTCTGCAGTGAGCTATGATGATGCCACTGCACTCTAACCTGGATGGCAGAGTGACCGACACCCTGTCTGGAAAAAAAAAGAATGACGGTAGATTTTTCTTTAGTAGCATAAACACTGATACATTTTAATGTTGACAACATTAAAGAGGAAGAAAAGCACATAGGAAGAAACTAAAATCACCCCAAATCCTACCACCCCCGGAAAAGCACTGTTAATAATTCGATATATTGGCTCGGCGCCTGTGGCTCAATGGGCTAAGGCACCAGCCACGTACACCTGAGCTGGCAGGTTCGAATCCAGCCCAGGCCCGCCAAACAACAATGACGGCTGCAACAAAAAAATGGCCGGGCGTCGTGGCGGGTGCCCGTAGTCCCAGCTACTTGGGAGGTAGAGGCAGGAGACGCGCTTGAGCCCAGGAATCGGAGGTTGCTGTGAGCTGTGATGCCACACCACTCTATCCAGGGTGACAGCTTGAGGCTCTGTCTCAAAAAAAAAAAATAATAATTTGATGTATTTTGGGGCAGCACCTGTGGCTCAGAGGAGTAGGGCACTGGCCCCATATACCAGAGGTGGTGGGTTCAAACCTGGCCCCGGCCAAAAACTGCCCCACCCAAAATAATAATAATTTGATGTATTTTTTCTAGCGTTTTCTATACATGTATACATATATTAATTTTAATAAAATTATATATCATAAGTTATATATGATAGGTTTTGTAACCTATTTTTTCCACCAACAAAAATATTATTAATACCATCATAAATATTTTCACATGATCTTATTTACTATTTAATTTTATTTGTTTATTTTGAGACAGGGTCTTGCTCTGTTGCCCAGGCTAGAGTGGAGTTCACCACAACCTCAAACTCCTAGGCTCAAGTGATCCTTCTGCCTCAGCCTCTCAAGCCTGACTAACTTAAAAAAAATTTTTTTGTAGCAGGGCACGGTAGCTCTTGCCTGTAATCCCAACACTTTGGAAGGCCAAAGTGGGAGGATCACCTGAGCTCATGATTTCACGACCAGCCTGAGCTAGAGCAAGACCCCATCTCTAAAAATAGCTGGGTGTTGTGGCAGGTGCTTGTAGTCCCAGCAACTCAGGAGGCTGAGGCAATAGAATCACTTGAGCACAAGAGTTTGTGGTTGCTGTGAGCTATGATGCCATGGTACTCTACCTATAGCGACAAAGTGAGACTGTTCCCAACAAAAATAAAAAAAATTGGAGGGGCAGTGCCTGTGGCTCAGTGAGTAGCACGCCGAACCCATATACCAAGGGTGGCGGGTTCAAACCCGACCCTGGCCGAATTGCAACAAAAAAATTGCCGGGCGTTGTGGCGGGCGCCTGTAGTCCCAGTTACTCAGAAGGCTGAGACAGGAGAATGGCCTGGGCCGAGGAGCTGGGCCCATGCTGTGAGCCATGAAGTCATGGCACTCTACCAAGGGTGACAAAGTGAGACAGGGTTTTGCTATTGCCCAGGCTTGTCTTGAACTCCTGCCTTCAAGCAGTCCTTCCACCTTGGCCTCCCAAAGTGCTAGGATTACAGGCGTGAGCCACCTCACCTGGCCTTTTATTTTATAATTTTTAATTTAAATTTTGAATGTCTTACATGCACATGTGGCAAAATTCAAACACTGTAAAAAGGTGTACAATGAAAAGTAACCCTTCTTCTACCCCACATCCCCAGCCACCTGGTTTTTTTTCAGAAGGCAACCGTTATTACCAGTTTCTTGTGAATCCTTCCAAAAACATACTATACACTTGTAAGCAAATACACACATACATGACTTTTTTTTAATACATTTGTCTATGGTAGCATGCTACAATATTGTTCTGCATCTTGCTTTTTTCTTTTGTTAATTCTGGGTCTCAGAGATCCTGTCATATCAGCACATAAAGATTTTGGGGGGGCTCGGCACCTGTGGCTCAACGGGCTAAGGTGCCAGCCATGTACACCTGAGCTGGCAGGTTCAAATCCAGCCCGGGCCCACCAAACAACAATGGTGGCTGCAACCTAAAAAAAAAAAAAAAAAAAAGATTTGGGGGGAAGAGGGCAATGGACAAAAACCTAGATAACCAATACAATGAACACTGCCCTGGTGATGGCACCCTTATACACCTGACTCAAGCATTATAGAAGTGATCCATGTAGCCAAAAATATTTGTATCCATATCTTTATATTGACATTACAAAAAAAAAAGATTTATATCATTCTTTTTAACAACTATAATTTATTTTAGGGATATGTCATAATATGTAATTGGACTTCTCGGTGGATATTTACAGTTACGCTAATTGTTTGCTATTACAAACAGTTGAATGACCTTGTATGTATAACATATGTTTTTGCATATGTGTAGTATGTCTGTAGGATAAATTTTCGGAAGTGGATGTCGTATGCATTTAAAAATGTAAAAGCCAGTTTCATTTCATAGAGCTGGCCCTGGTGTACATACACCTTCACCAGTTGTATATGTGAATGTCTACTTACTCACATTTTGCAGTGCATTCTCTATTTTATTTTGGTCCTTTTGATAGGTAAAAATGGCGTCTCATAGCTTTAATATGCATTTCACATTGATTCCTATGTTTAAGAGCCATTATAACATCATTTTCTGATGTTATGGTTTATAATAGCGTACAATTTACATAAAGTGCACAAATCTGAAGCAACTGACATGACAGATTTTATGACGTATGTAGATCCCCATAACCACTACTAAGATCAAGATCTAGAACATTTCTGTTGTCCCTGAAAGCTCGTTTGTTACCACAATAGCAGGTATCTGCAATTTTCACTTGTAGCACTACACATAAGTTCTGTACTTGTTTTTTTTTTGTTTGTTTGTTTTGAGACAGAGTCTTATTATGTTGCCCTTGGTAGAGTGCTGTGATGTCACAGCTCACAAGAACCTCAAACCCTTGGGCTTAAGCAATTCTCTTGCCTCAGCCTCCCAAGTAGCTGGGACTATAGACGCCTGCCACAATGCCTGGCTATTTTTTGGTTGTAGTTATCATTGTTGTTTGGCGGGCGTGGGCTGGATTTGAACTCGCCACCCTTGGGGTATGTGACTGGTGCTGAGCCTAGCATGTTTTTCTGTGCAAGGTATACATACATACATATATGTAATGTACAGGTTGAGTATCCCTTATCTGAAATGGCTGGGATCAAAAGTAATTCAAATTTTGAAATATTTGCATTGTTCTTACCACACGAGCATTTCTAATCTGAAAATCCAAAATTGGGCGGCTCCTGTGGCTCATCAAGTAGGGCGCTGGCCCATATACCGAAGGTGGCGGGTTCAAACCCAGCCTTGGCCGAACTGCAATACAGAAAAATAGCCAGGCGTTGTGGTGGGCGTCTATAGTTCCAGCTACTTGGGAGGCTGAGGCAAGAGAATCGCCTAAGCCCAAGAGTTAGAGGTTGCTGTGAGCTGTGTGATACCACAGCACTCTACCCAGGGCGATAAAGTGAGACGCTTCTCTACAAAAAAAAAAAAAAAGTTTTGGATTTTAGATTTTCAGATTAAAGATGCTCAACTTATGTGTAGGCATATGTGTGTGTATGTGTGTGTTTATAAAATTACAGAACTAGAATCATCCTTTTCATCCTTTATGTAAATTTTAGTGTTTTGGAAATAGTATGTTTGCACACTATTAAAACAAAAAAACAAAAAACCAGGTGGTGCCTGTGGCTCAGTGGGTAGAGTGCCGGCCCCATATGCCTAGAGTGGCGGGTTCAAACCCAGCCACGGCCAGACTGCAACAAAAAAATAGCTGGGCATTGTGATGGGCGCCTGTAGTCCTAGCTACTCGGGAGGCTGAGGCAAGAGAATTGCCTAAGCCCAGGAGTTGGAGGTTGCTGTTAGCTGTGTGATGCCACGGCACTCTACCGAGGGTGATAAAGTGAGACTCTGTCTCTACAGAAACAAACAAACAAACAAAACTTTTTAGGCTAGGTATGGTGGCTCATGTTTATAATCACAGCATTTTGAGATGCCGAAGCAGAATTGCTTTAGGTCAGGAGTTCAAGACCAGCTTGAGCAACATGGTGAGACTCCATCTCTATGAAAAATTGAAACTAGTTAAGTGTAGTGACACATGTCTATAATCCCAGCTACTTGGGAGGTAGAGGCAGGAGCATTGCTTGAACTCAGGAATTGGAGGTTGTAGTGAGCTGTGATGATGCCACTGCACTCTAGCCTGGGTAACAGAACAAGACCCTAACTTAAAAAAAAAAAAAAAAGAGGCAGAAGAAAAGAAGAAGATGGATTCTTTTGTAAAACACTTGACAAGTTGCAGTCTCCTCACACTAAATGGCAGGAAAACACAACTGAGAAATTTGTCACTTATGATAGAGAACAAACATGGTCTCATTTTATCTTACCATCTTACCAGAGATTTACCTTTACGTAGCTTTTTTTTTAAGACAGAGTCTGTGTTGCCCTCAGTAGAGTGCTGTAGCATCACATCTCACAGCAACCTCAAACTCTTGGGCTCAAGCGATTCTCTTGCCTCAGTCTCCCAAGTAGCTGGGACTATAGGTGCCCACCACAATGCCTGGCTATTTTGTTTGTTTGTTTAGCAGGCTGAGGCCGGGATCCAACCCACTGACTGCCATGCATGTGGGTGGTGCCCTAACCGCTGAGCTATAGGTTAGGTGCCAAGCCAGGGATTTACCTTTAATATGAATAGATATCAAATATGTTCTTTGTTGGTGGGCGGTGCCTGTGGCTCATCGAGTAGGGCACCGGCCTCATATACTGAAGGTGGTGTGTTCAAACCTGGCCTTGGCTGAACTGCAAAAACAGAAAAATAGCTGGGCATTGTGGCAGGTGCCTGTAGTCCCAGCTACTCGGGAGGCTGAGGCAAGAGAATCACCTAAGCCCAGGAGGTGGAGGTTGCTCTGAGCTGTGTGATGCCACGGCACTCTACCAAGGGCGATAAAGTGAGACTCTGTCTCTACAAAAAAAAAAAAAAAATGTTCTTTGTTGGCTGGGTGCAGTGGCTTGTGCCTGCAATCTTAGCACTCTGGGAAGCTGAGGCACGTGGATCCTCAGGAGTTTGAGACCAGCTTGAGCAAGAGCAAGACTTCATCTCTACTAAAAATAGAAAAACTAGCCAGGCATTGTGGTGGGTGCCTGTAGTCCCAGTTACTTGGGAGGCTGAGAAAGGAGGCTCACTTGATCTCCTGAATTTGAGGTTGTTGTGAGCTATGATGATGCCACAGCGCTCAACCCCAGGGTGACAGAGTGAGACTCTGTCTCAAGAGAAAAAAACAGCCAGCTGCAGTGGCTCACACCTGTAATCCTAGTACTCTGGGGGGCTGAGGTCAGTGGATTGCCTGAGCTCACAGGTTCAAGAACAGCCTGAGCCAGAGTTAGACCCCATCTCTAAAAATAGCCGGGCGTTGTAGTAGGTGCCTGTAGTCCTAGCTACTCAGGAGGCTGAGGCAAGAGAATCACTTGAGCTCAAGAGTTTGAGGTTGCTGTGAGCTGTGATGCCATGGCACTCTACTGAGGAGGTGACAAAGCAGGACTCTGTCTCAAAGAAAAAAAAATTTATGTTCTTTTTTAAGTTTCTTGAGTTGTAGATATTTTATATCTTTAGCATTCTCTACCACAAGCAAGATTTACAACATACAACCTGAATTGAACAAAGCACTTATAGATCTAAATGTTTTGCTTCACAGCTCCTCTTCAAGCTGGTTCTTTTCTTAAGGGACATTCATATTTCTGGTATCACATATTTCTTTCACAAAGAGAAAGTTCAGTATGTGTGCAGATTTCATTGACGCAACAGGGGACCTGCTACACACTTGTTGCTGACTCTGCATCTTCCACACAGTACATCTTGAAGATCATTCACATCAGGACATTGGATCTAATGAGGAAGATTTTATTAAACTGGAGATATTTTTTAATGCTAATAAATTGTTCTTCCATTTCCATGGCTTATTGCCCTCTTGTCTTTTCTCATGTGGTTTCCATGAGAGGGTTGAGTGCAATGGGGTGCTGATCCATCACACCACGGAGGTTCCCTCACAGCCTCAGTGTGTGACAGTCTTCTCCCATTCAGACACAACTTGGGGTGTCAGTGCTAAACTTTGCTTCTCTCTCTCGTCTCTCTCACCCTTCCAATTTTCCATATATTTGGGCAGCTAATGAACAGGGTTCCTTTCTCCTTTCTCTAGTGGAACAGGGCAGTGGTCGTTCTTCTCCTTCACACTCTGCCTGCTGATGTCTGACATCTTTTGTTTTCATTCCAGGGGAAGCCATATGTCTTTGACCGTGTATTCCCCCCAAACACGACTCAGGAGCAAGTTTATCATGCGTGTGCCATGCAGATTGTCAAAGGTAATAGATGTATTTTTAGAATGCATGTTCTTAGGCTCCCCATTCTCTACCCCACTTATCTCCACTAGCATTTCTTCCCCACCATCTCTTCCAGATGTCCTTGCTGGTTACAATGGCACCATCTTTGCTTATGGACAGACATCCTCAGGGAAAACTCATACCATGGAGGTGAGGATTCTGACTGTGTAGGGGGTGAGGAGCCAGGAGGGTTAATGGGGGATCAAAGAATGTCAGTAGGGAAGATCCAGAAATTAAAGATTGCCTGATCCTGAGGCAGATGGGTACAGAGGATGAACTGAAGACAGTGTTACAGGGGTGGTTCACTGGAAGCCCTTCAGCCTGGTGCAGTTTACCCTGATTTCCACTCATCCAGTTTTCTGGTTCTGATATGGAAAAGCAGCAGCGATGAAAGTGCAAAAGGCTACTCAGTCATCGCTTCCTCCCCTGAGAGGTGGACATGGCACGTACTCCTGCCTTACTATGGCCTTCTTCTCAATGCTGACCTTTGTATCCACCTGTGCGCCTTGGAGCTGTCTCATTCTGCCTGAGCCCCAGCCTCACTCTCAATGCCCTTATTCCCCAGGGAAAGCTGCATGACCCCCAGCTGATGGGAATCATTCCTCGCATTGCCCGAGACATCTTCAACCACATCTACTCAATGGATGAGAACCTTGAGTTCCACATCAAGGTGACCAGGAGTGGCAGCGGGGTGCTTTTAGAGGGGCCTGCAGGGAAGATCCAGGGTGAACCTACTGAAAACCTGGGGCTCCCCAGCTTGAGCCCTCCCCTCACCTCAGTTCTTCCTTGTCGGAATGTTCTTTTCCTGTTTGAGCAGGTCACATAGCAGATGTAAGGTAGGCACTCCTCACCTTCCACTCCTTTCTCCCGAACCAGGTTTCTTACTTTGAGATTTACCTGGACAAAATTCGTGACCTTCTGGATGGTGAGTGTTTTTCCCAAGTGAGTGCGGGTGTGTGAGGAAAAGGAAGACCATGTTGTTCTTAGGGTTAGGTACTGCTGGCAAGGGGTGCAGAGGGCACACGAGACCCGATCCTTTGTCTCCACTCACCATCAATTCCCAGAAACTGCGAGGGTGAGAAGATGAGCTTCCAGGGTCAGGCCTACGCATGAACAGCCTGCGAGGAGATGACCTGAGGAGGAGGCGGTGGGACTGAGCTTTCAGCTCGTGCAGGCAGTTTAGTCTTCCTCCCTTTAGCACATAGAAGAAACCACCATCTGTTGACCTCAGGGTGAGAGGGGTGAGGTGGAGTGTAGGCCTTGCTCACTCTGTATACTCTTTACTCAGTGACCAAGACAAATCTGTCTGTGCACGAGGACAAGAACCGGGTGCCATTCGTCAAGGTGAGAATGGGGCCAGAGCGACAAGAGTGTGGGGGAGAGGGGAGACAGGTCAGTGACCTGGAAGCTCAGGGTGGCTATCTTGGAGAAATGAGATGTGTTAAGAGGTCAGGAGGAATATGGGAGCTTAGAAAAGACACTGCCTTCAAAGGTCATTTGGGCTTGGTGCCCGTAGCTCAGCGGTTAGGGCGTCAGCCACATGCACCGGGGCTGGTTCAAACCCGGCCCGGGGCCTGCTAAACAACAATGACAATAATAACAAGAAAATAGCTGGGCATTGTGGCAGGCACCTGTAGTCCCAGCTACTTGGGAGGCTGAGGCAAGAGAATTGCTTAAGCCCAAGAGTTTGAGGTTGCTGTGAGCTCTGACAGTAAGGCACTCTACCGAGGGTGACAGTGAAACTCTGTCTCAAAAGAAAAAAAAACATCATTCGGTCAGTGGGCAGGCAGTTTCATTTGCATATCAAAGTTTATGGGTCAATGTCCATTTGTCCCCTGCAGGGTTGTACTGAACGCTTTGTATCCAGCCCAGAGGAGATTTTGGATGTGATTGATGAAGGAAAATCAAATCGTCATGTGGCTGTCACCAGTGAGTAGGGCTCTTAAGGGGGTCTTTTGTTTTGTTTTGTTTGGAGACAGAGTCTTGCTCTGTCACCTGGCTGGAGTGTGACCATAGTCACTGCAACCTCTAACTCCTGGGTTCAAGAGATCCTCCTGCCACAGCCTCCTGACTGTCTAGGACTCAAGGCGTGTGCCATGGCACCTGGCTAAATTTATGGGGGCTTGTTCTTTTTTTTTTTTGGAGACAGAGTCTCATTCCATGCCCTGGGTAGAGTGCCATAGCATCATTGTAGTTCACAACATTCTCAAACTCTTGGGCTTGAGCAATCCTCTTTCCTCAGTTTCCCAAGTAGCTGGGACTATAGGTATGGGGTCTTGTTCTTGCTCAGGTTGGTCTTAAACTCCTGAGCTCAAGTAATCCACTGGCCTCAGCCTCCCAGAGTGCTACCAACCCCCTTGAGGAGCTCTTGAGTTGGGGGCTCTGCCTCTCTTCTGTGCCTTTCTGTGAGCAAGGAAAGGCTGTGCCCTCTAGAGGAGGGATGGCCCTGGTCGGTGTGCCCCTGCTGCCTGGGTGCTGTGGCAGCTGGGCTAGACTTGCCAGGTACCTTCTCTCTTGGTGGGTGGGGTGTTGGTCCATGGGGCCCAGGGCTGGGGACTTCACCTCCTCAGGGTAGTACAAGTCCTGTTCGTCCCCTGCCTCTGCAGACATGAATGAGCACAGCTCTCGGAGCCACAGCATCTTCCTCATCAACATCAAGCAGGAGAATATGGAAACCGAACAGAAGCTCAGTGGAAAGCTGTATCTGGTGGACCTGGCAGGGAGCGAGAAGGTTGGGGGGAAACCTTGAGGGAGTGGCCTTTTCTTTAAAAAAATTTTTTCTTATGGGGATACAATGAAAGTTGCCATAAAGTTCACCATTTTAAAGTGTGTGATTCAGTAGTTTTCAGCATGTTCCCAAGATTGTGTATCCATTGTCACTAATTCTAGAATATTTTCATCACCCTTTCATGGTCACTCCCCATTCTCATCTAGTCTCAGCCTCATCAAGCATTAATCTACCTTCTGCTTCTGTGGATTTGCCTTTCCTGACGTTTCACATCATAGAATCATATGTTATGTGGCAGGAAGTGAGGCTGAGGGGGTCTTTGGCAAGAGAGCTGGGAGAAATGGAGAAAGGCCTTCCCTCTTTTACTACATCTTCTTTCTTTCTTTTTCTTTTCTTTTCTTTTTTTTTTTTTTTAATAAGAGGAAGGGTTTTATTTCAGCCTGTGGAGCTTACGGTATAGAAGAATTCGAGATGGCTGTGCTCTACTCCATCCTCTTTCCTGTTCTCTCCCCTCTCCTTGGATCTGACCCTTTCCATCTGCTAAGTGGGAAAATGGTGGTGTCTTCCCTCTCCCATTGCACCTTGCTGGTAACCTACCTGTCCCATAATACCCTCCTAGGTCAGCAAGACTGGAGCAGAGGGAGCCGTGTTGGATGAGGCAAAGAACATCAACAAGTCGCTGTCAGCCCTGGGGAACGTGATCTCCGCACTGGCTGAAGGCACCGTGAGTGTTCCCTGAATGCCTCCCACACCCTGCTCCCTTTCCTCCCCCACCTTCCTCTAATACCTCATGGGGTACTTGATCGCCTGTCAGCACCGCTGCCCTTTTTGATTTTCCATTGAATTTATTTCTCTGATTTTTGGTTTCCCTCCTCCCCAGAAAAGCTACGTTCCGTATCGTGACAGCAAAATGACACGGATTCTCCAGGACTCTTTGGGAGGGAACTGCAGGACCACTATGTTCATCTGCTGCTCTCCGTCCAGTTACAATGACGCAGAGACCAAGTCTACCTTGATGTTTGGGCAGCGGTCAGTGGCAGGGTCTCCAGAGGGATCTCCGACACCTAGCTTCCATCTCCGGCCCCCAAGGCTCCCTACCCAGGGCTGATGCAGGTCTCACCACCATTCCTCTTCTCCTTGTCCAGGGCAAAGACCATTAAGAACACTGCCTCAGTGAATCTGGAGTTGACTGCTGAGCAGTGGAAGAAGAAATACGAGAAGGAGAAAGAGAAGACAAAGGCCCAGAAGGAGACGATTGCAAAGCTGGAGGCTGAGCTGAGCCGGTGGCGTAATGGTTAGAGAGGAGTCCTGTGGGGGTGAAGGGCAGTGGGAACAGGAGGAGGCTTTCGAGCCAGCCCTGTCTGGGGGATGTCTGGGTCAGGATGGTCTACAAGGAGAGCTGTGTTTCTGGAGGGGGAGAACAGTCATGTGGGAGGAGAGAGGGGCTGCCCGTCTGCGGCTCCAACCCCCCCCCCCGAAGGGTAAGAGGGATGGAGGGCCTGGAGGTCTTGGCATCGAGGAGCTGGAAGGGCTTTCGTGTGCAGCTTGCTGTTCTTCCATCCCTCACCTTGCTCTGCCCCTTTACCAGGAGAGAATGTGCCTGAAACAGAGCGCTTGGCTGGGGAGGATGCAGCCTTGGGAACCGAGCTGTGTGAGGAGACCCCCGTGAATGACAACTCGTCCATCGTGGTGCGCATTGCACCCGAGGAGAGGCAGAAGTATGAGGAAGAGATCCGCCGTCTTTACAAGCAGCTCGATGACAAGGTGGGGCCTGGTGGGCGCAGGATGAGAGGCTGGGGTTGGGAGGCAATGGCTTATACTCCCTTTCTCGGATTTTAAAAAGGACAAATCCTCATTATCAACAATTTCAAAAATATGGCAAAATAAATAAAAATATATAGAAGAAAGTTAAAATCATCTGTCATTCTACCATTCAGAGATAACACTGCTAACACTGTGCTCTGTGGCCCTGGGTAGTGTGTTGTATTGTCATAGCTCACAGCAACCTCAAACTCTTGGGCTCAAGTGATCCTCATGCCTCAGCCTCCCAAGTAACTGAGACTACAGGTGCCAGCCACAATGCCTGAATACTTTTAGAGATGAGGTCTTGCTCTTGCTCAGGCTGTTCTAGAACTCCTGAGCTCAAGCGATCCATCTGGCTCGGCTTCCTAGAGTGCTAGGATTACAGGCATGAGCCACCTCATTTGGCCTGTTTTGGCTTGTTTTTATAACAAACAACTCTGAAATGACTTTCTTTGCCTCTGTGTGCAAGACTTTGCTTTTGAATGATTTGATTAGAATGGAATACTAGAGTGGGATTCAATGTTTAAAATTTTTTTTCTTTTTTCTTTTGAGACAGAGTCTTAATCTGTTATCCAGAGTACCTTGGTGTCAGCCTAGCTTACTGCAGCCTCAACATCCTGGGTTTAAGTGATTCTCCTGCCTTCTCCTCCTGAGTAGGTGGGAGGACAGGTGCCCGGCACAATATCCAGCTAATTTTTCTATTTTTAGTATAGATGGGTCTCACTCTAGCTCAGGCTGGTTTCAAACTCTTAAGCTCAAGCAATCCACCTGCCTCGGCCTTCTAGAGTGCTAGGATTACAAGCATGAGCCACTGCGCTTGACCATAGTTTTTTTTTTTTTTGTAGAGACGGAGTCTCACTTTATCGCCCTGGGTAGAGTGCCGTGGCGTCACACTGCTCACAGCAACCTCCAGCTCTTGGGCTTAAGCGATTCTCTTGCCTCAGCCTCCCTAGTAGCTGGGACTACAGG
>CAUYON010009879.1:0-12459 GCA_963573935.1 Arctocebus calabarensis | reverse complement strand
CTTTTCAGTTTCCTATTTCTAACTCTCTTTGGCCTTCTGTGGAGCACAGGGACCTCTCTACGCCCTACCTGTTACCATTTCTACCCTGCAGGATTTCTCTGTCCTGTTTCTTGATTGTATTCAAATCTGCTGACACCTCCTAATGCCGAAGCCATCAGACAAAATACCCTAAATTGTCATTGAGTTTATAGAACATGAGAGAGCTAAATACTTCATATTTTAAATTTTATTATTTATATTTTTACTTATTTTTTAACTACTTAAATTTCTCACTTAAAATGAATATTAAATGACTTGACCTGTTGAGAGGGTTATGGGACTTCCATGCTAAAGTTATCAGCAGTCCCACAATAGTAGTTCTGCCTCTGGGTGGCTTTCTTCATGATTTCTTTTTTTTCTTTTTTTTCTTCATGATTTCTTTTTTTCTTTTTTTTCTTCATGATTTCTTTAGAAAGAATACTAGTGGTATGAAAAATCTGTTAATGATAAGCCACACTGATTTTTCTCCTTTTTGTATTTCAGTGCAATTCACACCTATCCGTAAGTATCAAGTCCTCTTCTCTGCTCCCTTTCACACGTGACCTGCAAAGACTTGGGACTTGGGGCCTGATCTGCCCTGCTTCCTTGACACCATGTTTCTCAACTCTCCTTGCATTCCTGCTGCTCAGTTTCCAATGAGACTCTGCATGAAGCATTAGCCAATCCCACAGGTCAACATAAAAAATACAAAAGAAAAGAGCCATCTTAATATGTTAAATGACTCATTAGCCAGGGAAGACAAACTTCCAAATAAACCATATGTCTCCAAGAGAATGATGGGGTGTGAGGGAGAAAAATGCAGGAAGAAAAATAGAGGCATAATAAATTACTATGGAATAAGTCTTTCCCAGTCCTCTGAAGGGTTTCAACCAGCACTGAAAACAAGCACAGGCCTCGCATTCCTGTAGGTGCCCTGTACTGTGCAATAGGAAGCCTGCCTGAGGCTTACCTTATGAGCAGCACTTGATCTTCCCAGCCACTTCTGGAGCGAGTGCTGGGAAACCAGTAACTCCTTCACAGTCATGAAGTGTACTGATATTTTTCTCTCTCTCTCTTTCACTCTCTCTCTCTCTCTCTCTCTCTCTCTCAGCTGGAGCAACAGGACCTATCAGTAAGTTTGCTGTCTAACTCTCCACTGTGGGGTATTTAAATTTCCCATAGTACCTTAAGGTTCTTTACCTGGTTTCCATGTTGGGATTTCAAGGGCTTGGAGTTCACATTTTCTTGGCCTTTTGGTTTTCTTCTACCTAACATTTCAATAAGTCATAAAGGATTCTGGGAATGTACATTTCACTAATAAATACAAATTGGAGGATGAAGTCTTGTAGAAGTTTTCTGCTGGCTTATTGGCACACGCAAAGGACTTTTGTGATGTGATTTAAATGGTCCAAAGGGTGACCCCTGCTTAGTACCTTTGCAGCTACCCTCTCAGTGGATCCTTTAAATTAGTGGTTCTCAACCTTCCTGATGCTGCAACCCTTTAATACAGTTCCTCATGTGGGTGACCCCCAACCATAAAATTATTATTATTTTCATTGCTACTTCAGGTGTTGCTACTTCATAACTGAAATATGTTTTCCGATGGTCTTAGGCGACCCCAGTGGTTCTCACAGGTTGAGAACCACTGCTTTAAATGGAGAGGCTTTTTACATGTATTAGTTGGCCAAAGCATCCCAGCTAAAAAGTCAACATTTCTACTACCAACTGCAGCTGAATGTGAGTTTAGTGATACAGATTCTTAGTAAGGAAAGTATGTAAATGAGAAATTAGGTCTCCAGAGCCTGAAATTGCCCACTGATTTCTTTTATTTCTTGTTTGTTTGTGTGTTTAGAGCTCTCTCAAAAAACCATAGGTAAGTCATCTGAGTCTCAATTATAATGCCTTTTGGTCCTTCAGAATACTTAGAATGTCAGTCTTTTTTTATTTTAATGATTTATGCCCACAGATTCAGGGATCCAGTGCTTCTGCCACCTTATAACCCCACCCAGAACTCCTGTAGGTTGGATTCACCCTGTTTCTGCAATAAAAAGATATTAACTATGAAGCAGAAATACAAGGTGAAAAAATACCCCCAGAGATATGATCTTTCCTGAGCTGTTTCCATTAAGTATACATATCTAGCTCTTTACATATGATAAAGACCTTTCTTTCTATTATTAGATTACCTTCGCTTTGTAAACTAGTGGAAATTTTAAGTTACCTTTCATTTTAATTGCTCTGAAAAGTTGTCTCCAAAACAGTTAGGTTCTATTTTCACCAATTTTTAGCAACTTGCCCTATTATACTTTTCCATAGAAACATTATTCAAAAAATGAGTAGGTTCTAAGAGATAACTGCTCATAATTACATGTTTATAAACTAAAACCCATTCGTGTACAAATAGTTTGTTTCATACACTGGATTATAATATTATTAATAAAAATTAGAAATTTTTTTAAATTACTAAAGAAACATGATTTGAGTTTCCTCCATATTCATGTGATAGAATGAATAAGAGACCTATATCTGTACCTAGTCATGTTGTTTGAGCTATTAATAATGTTATTAATAATGTCTTAATAATGTTTTTCTAATACGCATGTGCATTTACTGTTGGATCTACACAACATTCCAACGGCAGTAGGTAAGACAGGTATAATACTCATATTTAAAGATAAGGAAATTGTGGGTTAGGAGTCATTTCTTGAAAAAAAAACAAAGAAGGAGAAAGGAGGAGGAGGAAAGATGAGGTAGTTAATAATAAAATTAAGACCAAAGTTTTATAGATTCTTAGTTCTTTCCACTACCATTTTTGGGTGTCATAATAGGTTACTAATAATGAATAAAATGAACTTCTAATTTGAGATTAAATATTTTAAAAGGCCTATAAGGAAAAACAATGAGAGAAAGAGCAATACAAGGAGTAAAGAGAATGAAGATGCAGGTTAAGGAGAGATAAGCAGAAGAAAATTTTGAAAGAACAAAAGTGGGAAGAAAATTGAAAGGAGAAAGATTAAGTGAATTGGAACACAGGAGAAAAAAGCTGGGCATAAATAAAGCTGAGAAAGGGAAGTAAAGCAAGGGTACAAGAAGTTACAAACTAAGAGTGGAAAGGAGGGAAAAAACAATAGGAGAACTGAAGAAGCAAAACAAAATCTGAAGTGATAACCTATCCAAAGATTTAGTAACTTAGGTCAAGAGGGCAGATGTTCTAAGAGTTCTACTTCAGGAATCAAAGGCACCTATTTACAGTTATAGTCAAAGCAAAATTAAATTACTTTAAAAATACCTAAATTTCTAACTTTCCCATGACTCATAGCCCAGGATAATTGGAGCTGGCAAAATACCTTCTAGCTGTTTTACACAGAAAAAAAATTCAGAGTTAAAGATTTAGACTTATAATCATCAAGTGGGATAATCCTTACCTGTTTCTCCTTATGGAGAACAGATTAGAAAATGATGATTGGAGTTCGCATGGTACATGATTATACATCTCTGCATAACCAGGACTTGCAACACCCTGGTTGCTCTTATCTGATTCTTCACGAAGATCTGTTTAAAAATAAAAATTAAAAAATTTTTTTAAACATTTAAGGTTTATGGGTCCCAACTGGGATATTTATCATGGCGAGTGCCCTTGAAGTAAGGGACTATGGAAAAGAAAGACACTGCAATGCCCACAGGGGGTGTCTTTTGAGATTTGACTAACCCTGCAGATTCGCAAGATTGTCATAGCCCTCCTGTGCACCTATGCACAACAGGGCCTTACCAACAGGGCACTATCAACCATCCTTCTTCTGTAGGAGTAGCCCTCACTACTCTATGATCTATGCAGGTATCCACATAGCCACCTAGGAACTATTCTCTTTGGCCTCCCATCAGTTGAGTGTGGGGCCTCCCCGGCTTAGAAGCCACACAGGTCCCCCAGGAGCTAAAATCTCCTATAAGAACCCTGTACATATTACCTGCAAGGATCCCCTAAGGAATGTGCTCAAACATGAGTCACCACCCTCAGGGAAGGCCAAAGCTATGGCTTCTTAACTATTTATTCTTCTCCCACTTCAGACAGAGTTTACTAATCAGGGATCATTCTTACATAAGTAAGGACACCAAGTAACAGGTTTTCAATCTTTTTTTTTTTTTCTTGAGTCACCATGCCTGGCCAGGCTTTCAATCTTTATCAAGTCACCAGGGGATAAGAGCTAGAAAATCAATTGACAGCTAACTTCTCATTAAAAATTGAAAGTTTTCTTGGCCCTTTGCTTGTAGACACTAAAGCTAGTGAAAGTAGCAGTAACCACTCTGTCAGCACCCAATAACTAGAAGTTACAAGAAGGGGAGAATGGATCATTGCCTCCTACCCTAATGCCTACCCGTGGAACATATTTGGTCAGAAATAAAGCTTTTGGTACACAAGTAGTCCTTTGAGAAAGTAGTATCTTCTATTTTACTGACAGAAAGGGTTTTATCTTTCCCTGAAATAATATTTATACCTAGTATCAACACCTGATAACAAAGTTTCACCTTTCCCTAATATCTCCTAGGTTGGAAAAGATCTTATAGAAGCCTATATTTCAGGCTGAAATACTTCACTAAATGCTAAATATCCCTTTTGCTCTACAGTTAACATAGTTGGATTAGTTCTCCCTATTGACCTCATAACTGCTCTTACTTCCTCTCCTCTAGTCTACCCCATAAAGCCTCATCCCTAGAAAAAAAAATAATAAAAACTATATTCTTCAATCAGATAACCACACTAATATGACAATTTGAATTTCTTTTTAGTGCAAACTACAGGACCTCTCTGTAAGTTGTCTGTATATATCTGTATCAACTTATCTCTGGTGGCTTCCTACTATGTCTAAAGGACTTTGGCTACTATTTACATTTCTGAGTTACAGAGGTTGAAAATGGCCAGGCACAGTGGCTCACAGCTGTAATCCTAACACTTTGGGAAGCTGAGGCGAGAGGATTGCTTAAAGTCGGAAGTTCTGGACCAGCCTAAATAAGAGCAAGACTCCATCTCTATAAAATGTAGAAAAATTAGCTGGGCATGGTGGCACACACCTGTAGTACTAGCTGTTCAGGAGGTTGACATGGGAAGGTTGCGGGAGCCCAGCAGTCTTAGTTGCAATGAGCTCTGATGATACCACTGCACTCCAGCCAGCATGACAGAGTGACACTCTGACTCAAAAGGAAGCTGAAAATCAGACTTTCAGACTTTCATTTTCCCATATCCTAACCATCTCTCTGAGCAACCAATCATATTTTATAGAAATCACATTACCTTAAAGTTCATAATAGGCATATTTCTAATGATTATAGCAGTTTGTCAATAATCATCACAAGAGTCTTCCAAAGTAAAGATGTAAGAGAGCGATCTGGAGAAGGGTGTAAGAAATGAGCAAAAAACATAAAAGAAAGATGATTAAAAGAGTGAAACAAGAGTGACAGGAGGAAGAAAAGATGAGGGAAGATGAAAAAAGTAATACAATTAAGAATTTCATCTCCAGCACCTACGATGAAAAGCTAGAATTAAGTGGTTATCCTTCTAACTAAAACAGTTACAAGTTTTCTAGAGGTAGATCTGGCTCTTACGGAGAGGCTGTGTAATCCAGTAGCAGGGCAATACAAAACATTTAATCCTGAATGCAGATTTAGTTATTCCTGAGAAAATTGTCTGCACTGCCCTCCTCTGGAAAACATCAATAGTACCAGTACTTTTTATGTTCAGCAGCCACAATAACTTGTTTGTTTCTATTTTTAGTACGATATAGTGGCCCCTGTGGTAAGTACCTTATTCATTTTTTCACTTCTGTGTTCCTTGATCTTCTACAGAGTCTAGAGAGCTTGTTCCTTGTCCTGAATGTGTTTGTTGCCATAAGAGCAACGGTTTTAGACATAGTCTCATGCTTCACAGTTTCTACCCTCTGAGAATTCTCCAGGGCTATTTTTTTTTTTAAATAGTTAGCACAGGAAGATCGCTTGAGCACAGGAATTGGCAGTTACAATGAACTATAATGCCCCACTGCACTCTAGTCTGGATGACAGGGCAAGATCCTGTCTCTAAAAAAAAAAAAAAAGTACAGAAAAGAGTAAGAAATTCCCCCAGTAAGTCATGAATGGCTTATACAACAATATAGAAGAACTTTCTGAAGTAACAGAAAAAGAATTAAAAGGGCAGCATTTTAGTTCTGAAGTGCTTCAGAGTTTCTAAAAGGCCTACTCAAGGATAGTGCAGACAACATAGAGAAAATTAGAAAAGCAAATTTTAAAAATAAATGTAAAAGGAGGAAAAGACAATAAAATTTAAATAGACTGATGTCTTTTCAGTTTCCTGATGCAAGTCTACTAAAAAATACTAGTCAAAGCCTAGCTGACCCCGAGTTCCCCAGTCTTCTCCCAAAGGCCTTTCCTTTTCCTCATGTCCTATCCTGCCCCCCAACTCCTAATAACCCTCAACCCCTCACCGCCCACCCACCCACATACACACATGCACAAAAACAAAAATAAAGAGAGACAAGGAGCACTTCATGGAACAGGATATGACAGTAGTTGTGCTACAATTAGAGAAACAGCCAGAAGTATCAGGCAACTGCACACCCTACATGGAAGAGAACAAAGGGAAATTTCATATTGTGACTAGCTAGGGAAAAGCCAATGTCAAAATCTAAGGTGTCGAAACCAACCCTTGGACATGGGAATCCTGAGTCTGGAAATTAAGCAAAAGCATTCCAAAATTATCATAAGGCAATATATTCAAATCAACATTTAATTCAGGCGCATTCAAGTGTATTCAAATAAACATTTCTTCATTTAGCCTGAGCTCCTACTGTGCATCAGAAACTGAGCTGAGCACTAGAGATAAAGCCATGAATAAGAGAAAGAAGTAGTTGGTCCCCAGTGCCACAGAGTTTACAGTCTTACAAGATTATCTAGAAAAAACAAACTCAAAATTGTTGAGATGGCAGGTAGCATCCAATACAACCACAACACTATAACCATTAAAACTTGATTTTCCCGCCATAAATGCTGATTTTAAATATCCTTCTGATGGATGAATAAGAGTCATCACTCATTGACGATGCCCCTCAATCAAGGCTGCCTCTCTCGGCACTCATAATTATTGCCAAGATCTACTGCCTTGGAAGTTCTCATAATTCTTACACAGAGAAAAAAATTAAAAGCCACCCCACCGAAAGAATCTCACTGGGGCTAAAGGAAGGGGCCCATCCAGTCCTAAAGTCCCCTAATAGCCACCATGTGTCAGAGGATCTATGTGGATACATGGCCCTTCCTTTGTTTCCTGTTTAACTCCCTCACTCCTATGTGTTAACACTTTAAAAATAAATCAATGCATAAATGAAAATTATAGGCTCAGTACCCGTAGCACAGTGGTTACAGTGCTAGCCACATGCACCAAGGGTGTCACATTCAAACCCAGCCCGGGCCAGCTAAACAACAATGACAATTGCAAGCAAAAAAAAAAAAAAAAATAGCCGGGCACTGCGATGGATGCCTGTAGTCCCAGCTACTTGGGAGGCTGAGGCAAGAGAACCACTTAAGTCCAGGAGTTTGAGGTTTCTGTGAGCTGTGACACCACGGCACTCTACTATGGGCAATGTAGTGAGACTCTGTATCAAAAAAAGAAAAAAAGAAAAGAAAATTATAATTATTTTTATTTCTTCCTAGATTTCCCCCAAATTATAGGAGATTGAGAGAAGAGTGAAAAATTCACGATTAAAATTTAGAAGATTTTAACAAAAATTAGTGTCTCCCAATAGGTCAAGTTAAGACGAACAGTAGGATGAAGTCTTTTCAAATCAATGAACAGGTCAGGTAGGAAAGAGTGACTAAAGAAAATGAGATACTATATAGAAGTACAAGTTTACATACAAGTTTAAGACATTATAAATCTTTATAAGTATTTCAAGCATTACCATCCCTGGATGAAATGAGAAGGATAAATAAAGCTTCACTTCAACACTTCATAACCACAATCCTATCCCAGACCAGCAGAAACAGGCTTGAGGGTGCAAAGTACAAAGCAGAGCATTTATGCCCAGATATTGTACCATTCTCTTTGCAGTTACCCTTTTAAAGCTTATCATGGGAGAACTGAGTTCTGTTGGTTCTATACATGCTAATTTCTTTCTTTTCTTTTTTCCCCTTCCATTTTTCCATTAGTGGAATCTTCAGACACAGCCAGTAAGTTCCATTCCTCTTCTTATATAATAGCTGCCTGTGGCTTCCCACAAGGTCTGGGATCTTTTTCTTCCATGTTTGTTTCTGTCCTGTAGGTGTAGAAAATCATGTTCCCCCGTCTCTTTTGCTTATTCCACTATCTAGGGGCTTCCCTGCCCCTTGAAAGCAATGAACAGAGAAAAATACCAACCCCACGGATCAACCCAAAACAAAGTTTATACTGACTTGTCAACAAAGGAAGGGAAGGATTATTCACATTAATGAATAAAAGTTTGCATAAAATGGCAGAAATAGGAAGAAGGTAAAGGCAATACAGTTTAAAGAAATTATCAATTCCCTACAAGATTTCAAGCAGTTACTAGTCATTGCAGAAAGGGAAGAGATAAATCATCTCCCTTTGCTGCCTCCTATACTAAACAGGAGGCAGAATCCCCCTCAAGGCACGATGGCAGGTGTATTCCCCAGCATGGCACTCTATGCCCCTCCACGGAGGAGGACCGTTCTCTTATGCCATTTCTCATATTTCCTCTCACAAGAGTAGCAAAAAAACCCACTGATTTCTCTTCTTGCTTTTCAGCTACAGAATCCTCTTGTAAGTTTGACTGACACCCTTCGTGATGAAACTCAATTGTCACAAGCAATGTCTAATACATTTTAAGCCAAAATTTATCCACCTATGTTGAGATACTAAAACTTAAAGTCCCAATTTCCTTGACCCTTTGTTGTTCGATTACTCAGAACTCCAATAGCTTATTTATGAGTTTCTAGAACATTCACTGAGTCACATAAAAAATAAAGATTAGAGGAAAAAATTCTCTAAAATTGGTTGTAAATATTGTCAGATAGGAGCTTTCCATAAAGAAGGAAAAAATGGGTAAGAGAACAATGACATAAACAACGTTTCTGTTTTCAAGCTGAGTGTGTCATCCACCTACACAATCAATTAGTAAGCCGTTTGCTTCTCTGCTGTGCACTTACCAAAGTCTAGCAATGTCCACTGGAACTTGAATTCTAATACAAGAACTTGAAATTTTTATTTTCTTAGCCTTTGGCTGCTCCATTATCCAGAATTATGCCAGCCAATGATAAGTTTTCTGGAAATTTCTAATGCCACTGATCAGAAAACCTTTTCAAGCAAGGATATCACTAGGAAATTTGCCATTATCATTTAGAAACAAGTAAATGGGAGAGGGTATGAGAAAGGGGTAATCAGAAAATCTCTCTCCTTGTTTTTCAGATGCAGAACCTCTCCATTCAGCCAGTAAGTCTGTATGTTCACTTAATTCTCTTCCACAGGACTCAGGTAGTCTCTAGTGGGGTCAAAGAGTCTTTATCTGGCCGTATTAGGATACAAAGGGCTTAAGATACATCTTTGCCTTTTACTGTCTCATTATCAAAACCCTTTGGGTTACTCACAATGTATAAAAAAGTTCTTAAGCTACTAATTTACAAAAATAGAGAAAGCACAGAAAAGAATTACGTAGTTATAAGGACCATCAACAAGAGACTGTCTACAGAAAAGGAAAACATGATAGAAGAGAAAGGAAGAGATAAGTTTCTGTAATGCTTTTTGCTTTGGAACTTCTGCCCTACCGCACCCGTTTAAATTCCCAGATATCTAAGGAGAATTTCCCTGACCATACAGGGATTTTAAGCTCTCAGCTTTTAAATAATTATAGGGAAAAGGTCAAACTTTACTGTTTTGCCTACAAAATAAACAGCAGAGGGGAAAGTTTCCAAGCAGTTCAAAATAATATATTATACAAAGGACATCACAAATTGAAAAAAAATGAACAAGGAAGAAAGGAAGAGAAGATAACATTTTTTTCTCTGCTCTATTTACCAGCTGGGTCAAATACACTCGCCATCTGTAAGTCCATGTTTCCAACATTATCGGGTCCTAGAATCTCTCCTTTCCCTGGCAGTGCTAAGATTTCTGGGCTTCGGGTACATATTACTTACCTTCCATTATCAAAATTTCAGCAAGTTATTTTTAATGACTTTTTCTAAATTCTGATTCTGTCAGTTCACATTAAAAGTAAATAAATACCAAAGGGAAAGTTTTCTCTATTGTTATAATGACATGCCAAAAAGAAACTAAATAAAAGGGGGGAAAACACTAGGAGAGAAAAGTTACTAAGGTACTTCTCTGTTTTTCAGCTGGTTCAGCTGGTTCAGCTTCACAGCCCAGACGTAAGTTGAGTTTGTTTTTCTACTTTTTTCCACTGTTGTTCTTGGTCAATACAAGGCCTGTGGATCTGTCCTTGCCCTGCTCATTTTTAAATCTCTAAGCAGCAACTTGAGACTCACAGCTTCCTGGTTCCTTTGCCTTCAGCTCATCCATGTTCTTCCACTAAAGAAGCTTACATTTACTTAATTTCAAACATATATTTACTTTGTGCCCCCTTTTGGTTCTAAATACTGTCAGTTAGGAGCTTTCCATATCGAAGAAAAAAATGAATAAGAGAAAAAATGATACAGAGAATCCTTTTGTTTTCAAGCTTGGTGTGTCATCCAACTATACAAGCAATTAGTAAGTTGTTTCTCTGGTGTGCACTTATCAATGTCCCGCAATGTGCATTGGAACTTGAGTTCTACTAGAAGAACTTGAAATTTTTATTTTCTTAGCCTTTGGCTGCTCCATTATCCAGAATTATACCAGCCAATGATAAGTTTTCTGGAAATTTCTAATGCCACTGATCAGAAAACCTTTTCAAGCAAGGATATCACTAGGAAATTTGCCATTATCATTTAGAAACAAATGAGTAGGAGAGGGTACAAGAAAGGGGTAATCAGAAAATCTCTCTGCTTGCTTTTCAAATGCAGAACCTCTCCATTCAGCCAGTAAGTCTGTATGTTCATTTAATTCTCTTCCACGGGACTCAGCTGGTCTCTAGTGGGGTCAAAGAGTATTTATCTGGCCATATTATGATACAAAGGGCTTAAGGTACATCTTGGCCTCTTTCTCTCTCATTATCAAAACCATTTGGGTTATTGATAATGCATGAAAAAATTCTAAAGCTACTGATTTACAAAACCAGAGAGAGCACAGAAAAGAATTATAGCTTAAGGATCATCAGCAAGAGATTGTCTACAGACAAGGAAAACAGGATAGAAGACAGAGGAAGAGATAAGCTTCTACAACGCGTTTTGCTTTGGACTTTCCGCCCTATCATACCAGCTTAAATTCCCAGACATCTGAAGAGAATTTCCCTGACCATACAGAGATTTTAAGCTCTCTTTTTAAATAATTACAGGGAAAGAAATCAAACTGTAATGATTTTTCCACAAAATAAACAGCAAAGGCAAAAGTTTCTGAGCCGTTCAAAATAATATATTACAAAGGACTTCACAAATTAAAAAAAAATGTGAACAAGGAAGAAAGAAAGAGGAGAGAACATTTTTTCTCCACTCTATTTACCAGCTGGGTCAAATACATTTGCCATCAGTAATTCCATGTTTCCAGCATTATTGGGTCCTAGAATCTCTCCTTTCCCTGGCAGTGCTAAGATTTCTGGGCTTAGGGTACATATTACTTACCTTCCATTATCAAAATTTCAGTAAGTTATTTTTAATGACTTTTTCTAAATTCTGATTCTGTGAGTTCGTATTAAAAGTAAACAAATATCAAAAGGAAAGTTTTTCTATTGTTATAATGACATGCCAAAAAGAAACTAAATAAAAGAGGGGGGAACACTAGGAGAGAAAAGTTACTAAGGTACTTCTCTTTTTCAGCTGGTTCAGCTGGTTCAGCTTCACAGTCCAGATGTAAGTTCAGTTTGTTTTTCTACTGTTTTCCACTGTTATTCTTGGTGTATACAAGGCCTGTGGACCTGCCCTGGCCCTGCTCATCTTTAACTCTCTGAGCAGCAACTTGAGACTCACAGCTTCCAGATTCCTTTGCCTTCAGCTCATCTATGTTCTTCTGCTAAGGAAGCTTACATTTACTTAATTTCAAACATATATTTACTTTATGCCTCCTATTGGTTCTAAATATTGTCAGTTAGGAGCTTTCCATATTTAAGGGAAAAAATGAATAAGACAAAAATGATACAAAGAACACTTCTGTTTTCAAGCTGGGTGTGTATCCATCTCTGGAAAAGTTGTTTGTTTCTCTGCTGTGCACTTACCAAAGTCTAGTAATGTGCATTGGAACTTGGGTTCTAAGAGAAGAACTTGAAATGTTTATTTTCTTAGTCTTTGATTGCTCCATTATCCAGAATTCTACCAGCCAAT
>CAUYON010009876.1:0-31024 GCA_963573935.1 Arctocebus calabarensis | reverse complement strand
TTTTCACTTAGTCTTGTGTGATGAATGTTGAATAGCAATGTTTGTTTTAAAGTCAGCCTTTAGTGTTTTCAGTCAGAGGGTCTGACTCAAATAACGAAAACTAGTAATTCATCATTCAACATCGACATAACTAAAATGAGTTAAAAGGAAATGTAGAGAATTAGAACTTCAAGTGATTTGGGGGGTACATTTATAGCACTTATTTTCCCGAAGTTAGCAAAGCTCAACCTACAAAGACATTTGGGACATGCTGTCTGCACGCCCACGGGCACCCCCCCCCCCCACAGGCATCCTTTGACACATCATTCCAATATTTTCAAATCCAGGAATCAATGATTTACTCCTTTTAGTTCAGTCTTTCATACCTTATATTGACCACACTTTTTCTAACCCTTAATAAAATGCAGGAAATCCCAGCCCTCTACCTCACTTTGATAACTGGTTTGTGACTCCCCCAAGCAAGGCACAGATCACAGTGTGACAAGCAGGGTCGGACCAGGAGCATCAAAGCCCCATGTGATTATCCCATGGGCCATGTAAATGTCATCTTTTCCTAAGAAATTCCTTGAGATGTGTACACACACTCACACACACACACACAATGCTTGAGAAGATCTTTTCTATATAATCAGCCCTGCAAATTTTCAAATATCAACTTATGTGTCACACTGAATTCAGGCTCTTCTTGTCAGGTTTAAATAATCCTAATGTCCTTCCACTCTTCTACAGCCTCTTTTTTAAATTTTTTGTCAGATGACAACTCTCCTCTTACTGCTAACTTCTCAAGTTCGTCTTAAGCTCTGCAGCTTCACCCCTGTGCTGAAGCACTGCTCCTTGATCTCTTTGGAAGGTGAAGGACTGTCCTCAAGACTGGCTGGATCTCCTTGCGGTTATGCAGGGAGAGGTTACCTGTGCTGAGGATAGCTTGTGCACAAATATGTGTAAGTTGGGTGCTCTGCCCTTGACCTCATAATTCAGTTTTAGTATTAAGTCCTTCATAGTTCAAGAGCTATATGCAGAGCAGAGGTTTTTCTACCCCTGGTCTTTATAACTGTGATGTGATTTCTGGTACAAATAAGATACTGTAGGGCATGATTGCTCAAACTCATCATGGTCCTTAGGAAAGCATTTCTAAATGTTTAGCCTGCCTAATTTTCTGATATGAATTAATACCTCTTTGAGGAGATGGTCACAGCTTTCCCCTTCTATAATAGCAATCTTTTGCTGGATATCCCTGTAATCATATGAGCAACTAAAGTCAAAATGTACCAAAATTTTCAATAAAATGCCTTTTTTCAAATGCTGATAAAATTTCTTTTCTGAATCTGATAGGAGTTCATCAGAACTTTCAATGAACAAGAGACTAATGGTACACCATTTACTTTTGTTTATTCTGTATTACCAACAATAATTTGTTGACATTGAGTGTCAGAGTATCATAGCACAACACTAGCCTAAGGCTGCATGTCAAAGAGAGGAGAGTGGCTCCTCTTTGCAGTTTTAGGCAGAACATTGAAAAGTAAGATTCTTTCTGTGTGACCCCAGCTTTCCCAGGGACTCCTCTGTGATTATGTGCTTCTCTCTTCCTTACAAATAACCGATCTTTTGACTTCCCAGGATGAAGAATTTTCCAGAAAGAAACAGAGGAAGGAAAGAAGATCCTTTCTTTCTTGCAAAGATGATTCATCTTTCCCCTTCTTTTCTGGTCCTTTTTGAAAGCATGTTCTATCATTTCACAGATTCATGCACCCTGCCATAGTCACAAGAAGTGGGGTTGCCATACCAACTGGGATGTGTGTGAAGGCCTTGAGGAGAGGATGTAGAGTGCACTGTGACATCATGGGTAGGGGTGGGTGTTGTGTGAATGTTTCTTGCGCAGGCGGTTCTGCAGAAGTTGAGGCTGCGATGAAATGTCATAGAATAAGGAGGCTGAAAGCTTGCTTAGGCAAACAGCAAGTTTATTTCTTCTACCAAAGCTTATATAGGCACATAACTTAATCAATAAACATATGACGTAAAACTGGCCCCAGGCCTCTTACTGCCTGGTACTTACAGGCCTATGGATAAATGGATTAACTGATAACCACTTTACTAACATTATGTACAGCTATCCTTATGAGCTAGGTTTAATCAGCTTAACTGATAACTACTTTGCTAAAGTTATTCTTATGCTAAGCAATCAAAAACAAAACCGCAAAACAAGATTTTGGGGAAATAAGCAGTTAAAATGCTTGATCTTTTAACAGACCATTTGGAGGCAGTTAATCATCTTTAGGGAGTAGTCTGGAAAATCCTGAGATATACAGGTATCTGTTTGCAGATCTGCCTCCATGAAGCTCCACCCTAAATCACTTTTACATGATTAGGTTCTAAGCCATATATGGAGTTCTATCCAGGATTTTTGCTTTCTAACTCACAATAGACTTGAAACTTGCCTTCACAAAAGGGAATGATCTAAAGGTTTACTTATAGGCTTTTCACCTATAGGTGGGGCAAAGTGCCAGTCATCATTGGTGAACAGAAGATCATTGTGAATACAAGAAGAGCTGCTCAATATGGCAGCACTGAGACCCCCTCACCTGACTTACCTTCACCCTCACCACGGGTGACTTTCTGCTTTTGAAGATTGTTCCTTCATTGTTATCCACTTCCTCAGTGGTCCATCTTCCACCTAGGCCACTTGCCTCTACCCATGTCCCACCACAGCCCCTCGAGGAGGAGGGTGTGAAGGGCTTGTGGTAAATAGCAGCCCCCTAAAAAAAAAACTAAAAAAACCAAGTTTATTTCAGCCTGTTTTAGCTTTAGTCCCCCACGTAATTTCAAAGGCAGGTTTCTGAATAGAACAGGGAAGGTCTCCGAATCCCCCAACTCCCTAGCAATGGTTAAACACAATGATGAGAAACTTACCCCAATCCCCTAGCAATGGGCAAACAGTGGTGAAAACATTACCTGTACGAAGTTCCCAGGCTACTGTATTTCCAAAGCTGTTTCTGTGCCAACCATTGTGATGTATGCCATGCAGTTGCCACGCTGTAGCCCCCTGACTATAACCCTGCCCCTACTCCAGCTAAAGACCATGTTTTGCTTTTGTTTTTGATTGCTTGCATATTGCATGGCAATGAAAAGGGTATAAAAGGCTGCCTGCTTTTCTCTCTGGGGCCATTTGCCTTTTTAGCAGCAGCTGCCTGCATAGGAGTAAATAAAATCACCTCTGATTTTACCCAAAGTGGGGGTCTGTATTTTTCTTACGATGGCTATAGTTACAACAGGCTCTACCTGTTCTTAGGGATTGGGAAGTGC
The DNA here is from genome assembly GCA_963573935.1 of Arctocebus calabarensis. Classification (NCBI taxonomy): domain Eukaryota; kingdom Metazoa; phylum Chordata; class Mammalia; order Primates; family Lorisidae; genus Arctocebus; species Arctocebus calabarensis. The sequence goes on along the minus strand of CAUYON010009876.1, from coordinate 27,724 downwards.
CTAGGAAAGTGCCTCAGTCACCAGCTCACCACCATTCTGCCTGCACCATTCTGCAGGTGCAGGCAGAATCTGTCCAGGGCCATTCATACAATGTCATGGCTTTCTCACGAAATGAGCTTTCTAGTCAAAAAGTAGACACACTTTCCTGAAAACTATCAGACCCAAGGACAGGTAGCCCCAGAAGGGATGGCCATAAACAACCAGACCTCACCTCTAGAGGAGTTTCAATTCACCATTGAAACTCCACAGGGAGCCTGTGCCCTGTCCAAGTCCCACCTGCAGGCAATAAGTTGGCTGGTTGCCTCTAGCTACCTGTATCATTGTGGAAAAACACCGGGTCTCCACTATTGAGAAGGTCAATGAGATTTCTCTTGCCTAGAATAATTCCTTGTGGTTCTGGATACCCTAAAGCATGTGCTTAGGGAAAGGTTAGTTCAGCTCTTCCTGATTGCCTATTTGGCCTCCAAACGGTGACCAGTTGCCAAGAGTTCTTGCTCAGGAGTAGATATCTATGCCTCTACACCCCCTTCCCTGCCTAGTGACACTGGAGAAGATGGGTAGTCTCCTACCTCTTAGCTTTGCCTTCATGACCTTATGTTACAGCCCACACCTTCCCCTCACTGGCTGCTTCATATCCTTTAAAATAGTAAGGAAGCTGTGTCTTCTGCATCTGAAGAGGGGCGTTAAAGGAAGTATATATTATGAAAAACAGTGCCACTTCCTCTGGAAGCTGCGGACAAGTGTCCTCTCCCTCCCAGGTCCACCAGCAATGCCACTTTCTTTCTTGAGGATGGCTTGGGTGGTCTTTACTGGCTATGCCCAGGGAGAGGCCAGCAGCTGAGCAGACCCATTGGAGCAGAGATCTGAATTCCTGGGATTGGCCTGGATAATTATTTCTCCTCTCTTTGAATCTCTTTTTTATCCATCCATCCATTTATCCCATCATTCATCACTCAGTGCTAGGAATATATTGGTCACTGAAAGAGAGATAATCCCTTACTCTAGAGCAGTGGTTCTCAACCTTCCTAATGCCACAATGTATTTTCATTGTTAAAAAGGGGTTGTGACCTTTGGCTCGGCACCTGTGGCTCAATGGGCTAAGGCGCCAGTCACGTATACCTGAGCTGGCGGGTTCGAATCCAGCCCCCAGGCCCGCCAAACAACAATGACGGGTGCAACCAAAAAATGGCCAGGCGTTGTGGCGGGTGCCTGTAGTCCCAGCTACATGGGAGGCGGAGGCAGGAGACTCGCTTGAGCCCAGGAATTGGAGGTTGCTGTGACCTGTGATGCCATAGCACTCTATCCAGGGTGACAGCTTGAGCCTCTGTCTCAAAAAAAAAAAAAAAGGGGTTGTGACCCACAAGTTGAGACCTGCTGCTCTAGAGTAACCAACACCGAAGAATTAATAATCCAGTCATTTAATAAGTGTGCTACTCGATAAGAGTGAATAGTCACTTGTGAGTGGGTAGTGAATGTTTCTGGGATCTCCTGGGGACCAGCTTACCCTATGACCTCCTACCTGACCTTGCTTCTCATTCCCCTCTGTAGAGTCAGAAAATCTGACAACCAGAGCAGCAAGGGCTCTGTCCAGTGAGACAAGTCCTAGCTTCATAGGACCTGCAGTCACTGGTGCCCATAATCATGTTTTGTGTAGAGAAGGAGGCTATTCCAAGGCTAAGGATGGAGAGGAGCTTCTGAAGCACTGGCCCTTGGCCCAGGGGGCATACAGAGATGCTCAGATGTAGGGTGAGAGTCCAGCCCCTCACACTGGTCTTTGGTACCATTCAGACTCTGCTTCATGCCCCAATCTCCTTGAAGCAACATGGAAAGGCACACACTGGTCCCTCACCCCTGCCTAGTGAACAAGCTGTCCTAGACAACCTGAGCTTGGTCAAGAGAGAGAGGGCTGAGCCCCACCCAGAAGCATGTCCATCCAGCTTCTGTCAGAGGGTGGCTGCTCTGCAGCATGACAAGCACTGCCGTGCTTCAGGCAGGGGCTGTTTCACCCTGGGGATCTCGGGGCCACCCCACAGTATGCAACTTTTGAAGGCATGTGGGCTTATCAACCCACTCCTTCCCTGCCCCACCCTACACCAAGCACAGTGGAAGCCCCTGCAACCTCCCACCCTCAAGCCTGCAGAGTGCCTGGGATGTCACTATCTGCACCTGCTCAGGAAGGGAGAGAAGGTTCATCTTACTGGAAGGATGTCTGTAGGTTTCACAAAGCTGTCATTTGTTCTGAGGAAGCTGGCACCTAATTCACTTAGTGAGGGTGATGTCAACTTCTTTCAAATTGGGATAAACTGAAGAGAAAGTTATGAGACTCGTTCTCTTAAAATAAAAATAAAACTCTGTAATCCCCATTAGCTAACTAAATTCAATAAGACCTTTAAAATATTATGTTCGAGTTGAGTTTATATCAAGATATGAAAGTGTTTGAACATCAGAAAAGCCATCAGTGTAAACTGACTACATCAGTAGAGTGAAGAAATTATATAACTACCTTTGCAAGGGTCTTCACTCCCTCCACAATGGGGACAGAGCAGAGGAGAATGAGGGAATGTTAGAAGTTTCCTGAACCCACTCTGTTTCCACTGTCTTTCTCCATTTGAAAGTTGAAGGGTGAGCAGAAGCATTAGTCGGAGGTCTTGAGGTCCCTGGCAATGATTGTGACCCCACGGCAATGATGAGCCTTCTGGAAAAACTCCTCTGAGTGCCACTCTCCCTGCTCTCTTAATTGTTGACCCCTATGTCCTGGATCCAACATCTCTCTGGCTTCTCACTTGTACAGCCTGTCTCTAAGATCTCTCCTCCAGTCTGGGAAAAGGACCAGACCATGCTTTGCTTGGAAATGACTGCATTTGTGTTAGGTGATTACTTTTTGATTTTTTTCTCAGCTGCTTTGAGTATGCTTTTTTTTTTAATTAAATCATAGCTGTGTACATTAATGCAAATTAGTCACAACCAGCTGAAGTCTTAGAAAAACCTGGTATACCTTTGAATCTTTCCATTTATACCAATAAACTGGAGAAACCAAATAGGGTGCCCAGGATTAGGAAAGGCTAGAAAGTGGAGTGACGTGTGGTTCACAACAATATGTCCCCTGAAAAATAACAGGTGCTCGATGAAGAGACACACTCCTTTGAAGACCTTAAGTATGGCTGTGAGCATTGTTCTCAAGGGAGCCTCAGAGATTTGTCTCAGCTATCTTATATCAATCAGGAGAGGGACAAAAATCCCTCAACTTAAGTAATTTAGGTAGGCATTAAAGATTTACCCAATGGATGGTACCTGTGGCTCAGTGAGTAGGGCACTGCCCCCATATTCTAAGGGTGGTGGGTTCGAATCCACTTGGCCTTGGCCAAACTGCAACCAAAAAAAAAAAAAAAAAAGGTTTACCCAATTCATACCTGACTCTCTGACTCTTCAGAGGGCCAAATTATTTTAAAGTGCAAATTCATTACTCAAATGGCTCCAGACATTAGGAGGAACATTAAAATTGGGTCTAGACCCTGATCCAATTTGGTAAACCTCCTAAACAGAAGCCACATTGGTCAGCTTAAACCAGGACAAAAGGAGAGAAGGAAAAGACAGCAGCTATGTCCAACGGTGTAGTCTGGCAGGCAAGCCTCATCCACTATGTAGGGGTAACTACTGGAGATCAGCCTTTCCCCAGAGGTGAAGGCCTCAAGCAATGGGAACTTCCCCTGAGCTTGATTATTGCCTGAGAGCTGCAAGTGCCTTGATTGTGGAAGGCAGGAGATAAGCTTTCTTTTACCCATGCTTCTCTCAAGTCCTGGATTCTTGGTCCCAAGTCTATAACTATCAAGGGGGTGTCTGGAAGGCCCATTACCAAATTTTCTCTCAACTCTTATAGTTGGGGAAATTGGCTATTCTTTTGTGTCTTTCTAGTCATGCCTAGAACCTTAACTCCACTCTTAAGAAGAGATATACAGGCTCGGGGCCTGTGGCTCAACGGGCTAAGGCGCCAGCCACGTACACCTGAGCTGGTGGGTTCGAATCCAGCCTGGGCCCACCAAACAACAATGACGGCTGCAACCAAAAAAAAAAAAAATGGCCGGGCGTTGTGGCAGGCGCCTGTAGTCCCAGCTGCTTGGGAGGCGGAGGCATGAGACTCGCTTGAGCCCAGGAATTGGAGGTTGCTGTGAGCTGTGATGCCATAGCACTCTGTCCAGGGTGACAGCTTGAGGCTCTGTCTCAAAAAAAAAAAAAAAAAAAAAGAAGAGATATACAGGTTAAAGCAGGAACAATTTATGTGCATATGGGACAGAATCCTATGCCTTCCCCAATTAAAGGCAGATGTTAACTCAGTATAAGCCACTGAAGGATTGGTGAAAGGAATGAACATATTCTCAGCCTGTCTGTATCAGATTTAGAGATCTTGCTTTTTACCTCTCACCACAGTTAAAACCAGCAGAACTTAAGACCTGGACTCATCTCACCCGAGTCAGACTCTAACAGAACCTGATTGGCCTTACTTGAGATGTGGATATTGAAAACCTGATGGTGGCAAAGAAATGGCTGTAAGGCACACCCTTCTCCCCCAAACCCTTTTGCCTTTGACTTGGAAAAAGGGACAAGGTATAATGCCCTTTCAGTGAAACAAGAATTTTTGGACTTGATTGGCTAAAAATGTTACTAATATGTCTGATTTTTGTCTGCAGGAGGAACTCGTGTAGATCAGGCATTTACATCTTGTTTAACAGGAGTTTGTACTCCATTAGAAGTGCTCAGAAACTTCATGGTGTTCCATCACATCCAAAAGAATCTCACCTACCAGGATTTGTATGAGTGGGGACCAGTGAGACAGACCAAGGAAAGAGATATGTTTCTATCCACTTTCAAACAGTTTCACCTGGAGAAGATTGTATAAAGTTCTCAGGAAGCTCTACCTCCTGTGTTGATTTAACTTTCTTACTCAGGGCACAGGACCTGAATAATACTGGAACTAAAAGGACCTGGCAGGCCCAAGATTTTAATTTCCCAAAAGAGGGCCACAGTGAGGGTCACCTATTCATCCCAACTGAATGTAGGTTCTTGCCTTTATTTATAATGCCAGCCACAGTAATAGAATTAAATGAGAAGGGTCAACTAGCTCCTGCCATGGTAAAAACCTTGAATATCACCTCACAAGCCATTAGCCCTCTAACCATAGAACTTAGATAAATCTAGGAAATTTTCTTAGGAAACCAAACAGCTATTAATCATTTACTTTTTTACATAATCATACATATGCAGAATTTAAAAGAATGTATTGTTTTAACTTACTGTTCTCTTGGTTACCTAATTCAGGTTGGTTAAGATCCTTAGTTATTGGTGGAGGAATTATTCTTACTTTAGAACTGTTTGTATGTTGTTGCATCCAATGTACTCCTTGTTTTATGTCCTGCTGTAACTGTTGTTCTTCTAGGTATCATAAGGTTAACTACTCAGAACCACAATCAATCCAGATTTCCATTGACCATGGACCCCTGGATTGCCCTTCTCCAAGGAACCTCTGACTGCCCCAGTTTATCATTGTCCATCTTCAGCAGGAAGCAGTTTGGAGCAGTTGGTGCTCCTTTTTTCTAATAGTAGTTAGAGTTTCTATTTGGAGAGGGAGAATTGATATAGGGTTTCTCCACTCAGGGCTGGACGGGGACACACCCTCCATTCTCTAGGTCTGGATGAGCTCAAAAATAAGACTATCAATAGGCATAAACAGGCCACCCTTTGCAGACCACACCCTCTGGGCTCTACCAAGCTCATGAGAAAAGAAGTCTGAAAGGTTCTGGGCAGTTCTTCCTTGGGCAGGGAGCTCACACCCTAATTCCTTGCCTGAGGCAAAAACTACAAGGACCACATCTCTGTGCTAATTTTAAGATCCTTTTCTTTCCTCAAGACTTTTGCAGGAAAACTAGGCCCAATGGAGAGAAAGAATCACCAGAACACCTGTGTTTGAAAGAGGAAAGGCTTTATTTATTTCAGCTAGCAGAGCTGCAGTGGACTAGAGTCCAAAATGGCCAAGCTCCCCAATTAGCTGTGTCCCTGTCACAAGTAGACAAGACAAATGAATTACCACATTGCTCCTCATTGGAGATTTTAAATCTCTCCTGGGAAAAGTGCCTGCAAAGGAAGGTGGGCACAGGATTTATAGAAGCAAAAGTGTTCATTTCCAAGTCCTAGGAAGCTAAGTTTCTATTAATTCTGAAGAGCTGAGTTACTACAGGGAGGACTTTGCAAGAGTGTCCTTGGGCTTTTGCGAGAAGCATTTTGTTCTTTCAGTCCTTATTTCTTCCAGGTATCTTCTCTCAAGACCTCTGGCCCACTGTGACATACTTCCCCGAAACCTCCTGCTTGCAGGATAGGATTTAAATCCCCTAGACTGAAGATGCAGGGGGCTTCCCTCTTGGGTTCTCCTCCACCACTGCTGGAGGTTCTTCTACCTCTCTTTTGCTTCCCCCTCTTTTGTCAATCATGCTTATCAATCTTTCTCCCTGATAATAAACTCTGTCCTGGCACTTATCCATGTGTTCTATAGTTTTATTCTTTAAACCCCAAGACCAAGGACTTGGCATGGAGAAAAATTCTTGCAACAATATGGTGAATTTATGTCCAGAAGAAATCCCACATCTCACATTATAGTAAGTGGTGAAACTTTTTTTTTTTTTTGAGACAGAGCCTCAAGTTGTCACCCTGGATAGAGTGCTGTAGCATCACAGCTCACAGCAACCTCCAATTCCTGGGCTCAAGTGAGTCTCCTGCCTCTGCCTCCCAAGTAGATGGGACTACAGGTGCCCACCACAATACCCGGCCATTTTTTGGTTGCAGCCATCATTGTTGTTTGGCGGGCCCAGGCTGGATTCGGGCCCAGGCTGGATTCGAACCCACCAGCTCAGGTGTATGGGGCTGGCACCTTAGGCCATTGAGCCATGGGCACTGAGCCGTAAGTGGTGAAACTTTATATACATTCCTAATTAAGCTCAGGAACAAGATAAGATGTCTATCACTGTCACTGGTTACTGAGGTACTAGAAATCCTGATCAAATGTTGTAAGATCTAGAATGAGGTGGGTAGAATAAGAGGAACATGGTCTGTAAGTGATGTGATTATTTACATAGAAAACCCAAATGAATCAAGAAACAATAAACTCCATTGACACTGAGTGACAGAACTTCATGGCAGCTAGCCTTTATAGACTAGCTTCAACTGTAAATGATACATTTATTTCCTAGTTTAGAGAGAATTGTATTTCCAGCAATCTCAGTGGATTTTTACAACCACCCTGTGTAGTAAGCAGAGTAAATTCTTTGCTCATCTTATCAATGAAGATAGCCAAAGTTCAGAGAGGGCAACTGACCTCTATATCACGCAGTGAGTAGCAGATCCATAACTAGTAAAAATACATTCTCAACGCTTCTATTTTAAACAATATTAATAAGTGATTTCTTAAAATAAACAATATGTCATTGTCCTAAAATCAAAGCAACTGTGTGGTGAGAATATTCACTTTGTTCATTGAATGCTGAGAAATTTGGGACATAAAGAGAAACTATTTTATGTACATTATCACCTCTTAGCTAACTTTTCCTTTGTATCTTTATACTTTTTCTACCCTCTTGTCTGCTTTCAACAGCTATATTACTTATGACTCCCAGTAAAGTATGACAAGTAATAAAAGTTTAAAATGTCATCCCTCTAGGAATACTTATTACACATTTAACATGTATATAACTCCTAAGCCTTGTAGGAAGCTCTCATCAGAGCACTTTGGGTGGCTATTGGGAGGTGGCAGAGGTGGCTTCTGGGAGATTGGGGTCTTCTCACCACCATCTCATGACATTTCCCAACTGACATACACCATCTCACAACCCTACAGAATTCTGGACCTGGATTTCATACTGGACTAGGTTATAAGTGTATTGTCTTCAAGGGCAAATGTTTTTCAAAAGCTCTACTAGAGTAATTTGCACTATTTGAAGAGACTCAGTATCAATTAGTTATTAGTTTCGGATTCTTGTATGTCTTCAGTTTCCTAGGAAGTTTCCTCAGTCAATTGTGTCCTGATCACTGCCCCTGGGAAAAGCCACTTGGGGTCAGCTATTTTTAGGGTCTCCAAAGGCCTGAAGAAGAACAGATTCTGAATCAAAATTCTTTAAAACTGCAGTAAAATAGTAGGGAAGAAAGTTCCAGCTGACACTATTTCCCTTCCAACAGAGAAGGTTTTCCATATGCATTGATGGTCCATTCCAGGTTGCAAATGACCCTTTTTGACACTCTTGGCAGCTATCTGTGATGGTGAGATTTATGAAGAAAAGAAAATCAAATGACTGAGCTTTCTCATGAAAATTTCCCTTTCCTTCAACATTTTAGATTTAAACAAAAACTTTATACAAATTATTCATCTTGTTGAAATGTAGAAGTCTGGTGTTTCCATACTGGAATGCTTTTGAATATGTATATTTTGGCAACATTTAAAAGTTACTTTAGGCTCGGCACCTGTATCTCAGAGGTTAGGGCACTCACCACATACACCAGGGTCTGGGCCTGCTAAACAACAATGACAACAACAACCAAAAAACCCCATAGCTACTTGGGAGGCTGAGGCACGAGAATCGCTTAAGCCCAAGAGTTTGAGGTTGCTGTGAGCTGTGATGCCACAGCATGCTACCCAGAGAAATATAGTGAGACTCTGTCTGAAAAAAAAAAAAAAAAAAAAAACTACTTTAAACCATCCTATTCCAATCCCAAAGCAAACCTGACAATAAAGGTGGAAGTGAATCATGGCCCTGAAGCCCTCTGAAAATGTTTTAATGAAGTCAATCCAAAAATAGTATGTATACTATTTTTGATAAGAACCTTAACATATTATTTACCTTAAGAATTTATTTTTGTCTTAAATCTTTCATTTAGAGTCTTGCAACTAAAAAGCAGCCCAGTGTAGTTGATAGTATCTTTCTTTTTAAAAAATTGGTCCTTAATTTCGTGTGGATTTTTTCAAGTAGAATTTCATCAAATGCTATTTTTGAGAACTAGGTACATAGAGGGTATGTTTAAGGCGATAGAGTTATATAGTTGGTTGGCCTGAAAATTTCAGGTTCAGTATAAAAATAAAAAAACTTAATAAAATAGATGATGGGCTCTTTTATTATCTGCTTGGTTGAATACAGCTTTCATGTGTAATTTTAACTTATGAGTACTCTAAATTCTATCTCTTTTGTAATTTAAGGGTCATATCTATACAAGATCAGTGGTACTGCAATATAGGCCAGCCTCTCTCCCAAGGCTTACACATTGTCTTTTAAAGGGCTGGCTCCCAGTCACAGGGCACAGCAAGGGAAGTGTCTGTTTTGTCTGCTCCCTCCTTGGCCCAATGCGGGGTGATGCAGAGGCTCCTGCTGGAAAGCTGAATCCCAATGAGACCGGCACCTAAGCTTTTTGGATGGTGTGAGCTACAGAAATGGGGGGTAAGCTGCCTCCAGATCTCTGCTGTGCCTCCCTGCAGTGCAGTATGTCCTTGAACAGCGTAGAGGTCCAGCAGTACAACTTTTACTCATCTTCCAAAAGGCAAAATGCATAGCCGAGCTTTGTGGCGGGTGCCTGTAGTCCTAGCTACTTGGGAGGCTGAGGCAGGAGAATCGCCTAAGCCCAGGAGTTGGAGGTTGCTGTGAGCTGTGTGACGCCACGGCACTCTACTGAGGGCGATAAAGTGAGACTCTGTCTCTACCAAAAAAAAAAAAATGCAAAATATAGTAAGTAGCTTCTATTTTGCTGTCTTACTCTACCCCGAACTGTATGAATTGTATTAGGACACCCAACTTAGTCTCCGAGATGGTAGGTGGTACTTGTGAGTAAACCACAGTAAAATAGTGGGGAGCATTGCCACTTAGCTGTTTGAGTCAGCAGATGCTGCAATAAGCTGTACAAGTTGCTCTCCTGCTCAGGAGTTTGTTTGAGTCAGCAGATGCTGCAGTAGGCTGTACAAGTAGCTCTCCTGCTCAGCAGTTGGTGCTGGCAAGAAAGTGCCAGCTGCAGAGTTGTTCTTCGTGGCCTCTGACTTACTGGATAGAGGGTCCAGCTGCCTGTCACTGTCAGTCAATATGCAGAGACAGGGATAAGTCCCCCAAACTTTGTCAGAGGCTGGTAATTCTGGAGAACAGTAAGAGTAGCTCACTGTTTTGTTCTTCCATTCCCAAATCACAGTTTTGTACATAAAAGTTCAAAGTAAAACAATAATAACCCATGACTTATAATAAAGAATAATTGATATAGCCCAAGACTCAAAACAACATTCCAATTCAAAACTTAATCTCCTAAATCAATTGTCCTAAACTACTCAAGATACATACTTGTAGGTAAAAGCTGAATTTACAAAACAGCAAGAATAAGAGATGTGAGGTGAAGGTCATGTAGGATCTAAGCTGACCAGACTAAGGATATCCAGAAAAAGTGAGGTCTAAGAGAATAGAAGTCTTTTCAAGGAGATCCCAAGGATACACCTGTGAGGTTCTTCCCATGGAATCTGCTTGCTTCTGCTTCTATAAAAACCCATGGTTCTCTAAAAGCCAGAGCCAGCTTCTCTGGCTTGATTCAAACTGATCAATGAGAAAGGTACCCATGTGCTGGAATTTTTTGACTGGGGATAAAAAGGAGAAAACTGAGCCAGTTGGAGAGTGTGGCCATTTTAGACTCTGGGCTGTCATTGCTCCGACAGCTGGAATAAAGCTCTTCCTCTTTTAAATATGGTGTTTGGGTATTCTTCCTCTCCACTGGTACCAACCAGGAACCAGCATTTCTGGTTCCCTGACCAGGAAGCGAGACCACCAAGGAGAGAACAGGCTCAGATGCACCTGGCTGCAAACCCTCTGAACACCCACAGTGGGGGGCCCTGATCAGCCTGAGTGATGTGAACCACTGAGTACTCCAGGGATGGCAGTTTTGCCTTCCAGTGTGGATGCCTTGACTTAGTAGAGAAAGGACCACTTGGTAGGTCTTGGAAGGAGTCAAACACCGGGAGGAACTGGCATGCAGGAACTGGCACCTGTACTGGGAGAGGTCTGAGGCAACATAGGACCAGTCAGGGCTGCTGTCTTTGAGTGAAAGAGAGGTCTGATCAACCCCTGGGCATTAGATCACTGGTAGACAGGATTGGTGGGAGACAAGGAAGAGTGTGGGTATGGTGTGACTGAGATAGACACCAAGGGTGGAGTTTCAACTTCCACTTACAGGGCCAAGGAGAGTGCTGTTTCCAAACTGTAGGATACCTCATACAGCTAAGTGGCCATTGGAGTGGGAAACTGAGGTTGCCCAGGTTAGGAAATAGATTAGAAAAAGGTTGGAATTGTGTGCATGTGGGTGCTTGGAGACTGAACTGAGATGGGTAACAATAGGTGGGCCTCTGGCTCCACTTTCACAGGGTGAAATAATTGTCTGACTTCTCCTGTCCATATCCTCATTTTTACCCCATCTGTGACATGTTTGTGTTTTGTCTGAGGGAAGGAAATGGGAAACACACAGGAGACGCCCAACCCATTGGGAACTATGCTGAAGCATTTTAAAGGGTTTATAGGAGACTATGCAGTAATTATGTCTCTGGGGAGATCGAGAACTTTGTGTGAGGAGGAATGTCTCAAATGCCTTATTGTTCAGGTGATTGTGATATCTTTTGAAATAAAGTTAGTTTTAAAGTTCAAATGTCCGAAGATTATAAAACTGCCACCTCTGTAATATTTCTAAATTTGCTAGATTCAACTTTGAGCTTACATTCTTGATTTTGAGCCTTTGAATTCCGAGGTCTGGAGAAGGAGCTATGGTAAGGTCTAAAGGACATGTTCCCCATACTTAGACCAGCAGCTACAGGCACAGTCTAGCTCACATGGACCCTTGTTCCCTGCTCCAACTTTGCCCCCAGCTATTCTGAGAGAAATTGAATGTTCCAGTTTTCTGCTTTCTGTCTCAAACTCTGCACCTGGAAAATTAATTAAGGACATAGGTCCTGTCCTTTGCAGCCATTTTTGATGCTGCATGGCCATGTGAGACTTAGGGGGACAATAAAAAGACATCAGAAATGATGCCTATGTTGTGGTTTCAGAACATTTTTTTGGTAATTTAAAACCTTGAAGTCATGGTATAGTCCATGAAATGTCTCTCATTTTTAAAATGTAATTATTTTGGTTGTTTAGGTTGTTTGGGAAATGGAGTCTTTGTAAGATCTTGTCTTTTAAATCTTCTAACTATCAGTTTATTAGAACAATTAACTTTATAGTAAACTATGATCCTATTTTGTGAAAAACGTTTTTTTGAGAGTAAGAAAACTTAGACAGAAAGGAAAATGGCATTGTGTAAGAAAGGATCTTGTATGGTAAATTTTGTCCTGAAACAGAATGACTGGCTATTTAAGAATATGAAAGGCAAGGCAAACCAGAAGATTTAGAATGTTGTCTGTGCAGCTTAAATGAAGCTCATAAAAGGAAATTTGTGAAGGAATTTGAATGTGTTCTAGTTGACTATGTACCACCTTTAAAATTTTTTGGCTTGTGACCTTGTTTGAACAAATGTTTTAAGCCTTTGATATTTGACAAACTTTCCAAAATCAAAACTCTACATTTGTTCTTTTTGAAATATTAAGACCACTGAAAGTCTGAGAAAGACATATTAGGCTTATTTGGTAAGTTAAAACTGTACAGGAAAGATTGTGAAATATGAAATGGTGGTTAATTTTCTGTGGATTATGTACATATAAGTATTCTAATATTATAAAATATTAGTCTGCCTTAATGTAGTGGTCAGTAATAATTTTAATTCATCTCAGAAAGTGTTTTTATAATTGGCTAAGTCCAAAGTTTGTCCTTCAAAGAAAGTAGTGAAAAAGGCTGGCAAATTCTCTCCCAAATTCAAATTTTTGATGACTTTGAAAATTATATGCCATCAGACTAAAAGCAAATTTTCAGGACTTTAATTAGAAAGCTAGCAAGTCAACGAGTATTGCTAACTGATTTTGAACAGAAATCAGTTACATGGAACTGAGCTGATTTGTTATGGTTTTTTGTTTGAAACATTGCTGATTCTTTGCGTTCTGTTTTCCAGAAGTCAAGAAAACCATTTTCTGTCTTTTAAGCTACTTATAGCTTTCAGCAATGTATGTACTTATGAGCAAACTTTGAAACATTTATTTTTCTCTCTCTTTGATTTCTCCAGAATTTGAAAACCATTTGTAAGTATTCTTAGTTTCTGACAATATAGTTATTTGCATAAGTTTAAAAAGAATCTGTTTTGTTCTATATGACACAATGAAAGACACTGGTTATTTTACCAAGGCTTTAACTGGAATAGCATTTTCAGAGGTGTCCAGACTGCATTAAGGAATTAAGGTTGACATTATAAGGCCAATGAAAAAGCCTGTTGGAAAAACCAGCCAGATATCTCATCAAGAACATTTCCTGATCTATGGTGAGTAAAGAATGTCACTTTCTGACAGGTCCAGGAATCATAATTTGCTTTGTGTCCTTGAGAGAAGAGGAATTTACCCAAAGCATATAAGTATCTAGAAGCACTGATAAAACCTGGGGTCATGAGAGGCTTTCAAGTTTAACCTGAGATTTTTTATATAAGGTTCCAGCAAAGCCAATTTTAAAAGGAAGAAAGCATAGATGGCTAATAATTATTCTTGTTGCACTTTATGCAAATAATCAGACCCAGTATACTGAAAGTACAATTTATTTTGGCAACCCATATAACACTAAACAGGGACCATCCCTGCTGCCTGGAATTCATTCCTACAGGGAAGCCCTTTTTGAAGATGTGCAAATGGACTATATTGAGTTGTCCAGATGTGGAGGAAATTGCTACTTACTAGTTCTGGTTTGCACATACTTGGGATACGTGGACGATTTCCCTACCAGGATAAAGAGGGCTCGTGTTGCCTAGAGAAATCATCTCATGATTTAGGTTGCTGCTCCAGGTAGGATCTGACAATGGACTTGCCTTTGTAATGGAGATAGTGCAAAGGACAGCCAAAGCCTTGCATATCACCTGGAATCTACATGTGACATATAGGACTCAAAGCTTGGGCAGGGTAGAGTGCATGAACAGAACCATCAAAGCAGGAATTGGTAAACTCTGCCAGGAAGTCAAGCTTAATTGGGTACAGGCCTCACCACTAGTCTTGTTCAACATTAAAAGTACCCCTTCTAAGAGATCAGGGTATTCCCTTACGAAATAATGTATAATGGACCTCCACCAATCCTCCGCAATTTACCAGTGACTCCTAAAAGAACTGAGAGACTGAAGTGAACAGGCAGTTAGAAGCCCTAGGAAGAGTAGCAAAGAAGATCTCCACTTGGATAATCAACTTTGTTCTGTTTAGTCTTTTGTGTCTGTACACCCTTTCCTTCCAGGGGACCAAGTCTGGGTCAAGGATCAGAACCTTGTCCTGATCAAACCAAGGTAGAAGGGACCCTGCACCATCGTACTGACCACACCCATGGCAGCAAAGGTAGAAGGGATCCTCACTGGATCCATCACGCAGGGTGAAACAAGCTTCACTGCCTCCGTGGGAAGCAAAAACAGATCCAGCCAACCACTGCAAGGTAATTCTTGAGACGTTAAACATGCTCTGCTCCACACACATACTGGGAGCTGACTGCTCAATGCACAGCTGAAGGCTGAGGATACTCCTTGCCGGACTTATCTTAATTAGACTTTGGACTTTGGGAAAGGGGGAGGATAAATGTGATTTGTGCACCCACACCTCTATGATAGGACTAAAAGTGACTCTTTTATAGCTTTTTTTTTTTTTTGAGACAGAGCCTCAAGCTGTCACCCTGGATAGAGTGCTGTGGCATCACAGCTCACAGAAACCTCCAATTCCTGGGCTCAAGCGAGTCTCTTACCTCCACCTCCCAAGTAGCTGGGACCACAGGCGCCCGCCACAACGCCCGGCCATTTTTTGGTTGCAGCCACCATTGTTGTTTGGCGGGCCCAGGCTGGATTTGAACCCGCCAGCTCAGGTGTACGTGGCTGGTGCTTTAGCCCGCTGAGCCACAGGCGCCGAGCCATCTTTTATAGCTTTTATGAATGCAAAAGCACCTAGAAGGGAGACTGCACTCATAATCAGACACAGTACTCAATATGTGACACAGAGAAAGGTGAAAACTCATATGTATGTTACAACCCCATGGAGCCTCCCTCCATGGTACAATGAAGGCTTGGATAGAGGACCTGAAAGGAATCATAGTCCCTGAAATCTGAATGCTGGTCCAGACCAGGGAAATAATAAAGCCCAACTAGGTGACTCTGAAGTTTAATGCCTGCAGTGCCATGCGAAAGTGCTGCCGTGGAAAGAGCTGGGAAAGAAAGTGTAGGACAGATCAGAAATACGTCTGTGCCTTAGAGTTCATAGAAAAGGGGTGTCAAGTCTCATGTGTAAGGTGAAAATGTATGATAAAAGGCACCTTACACAGTGGGGACTGCAAGAAAAATATTGTGCTCAAAAAAAGAGTAATGGGCACAGATTGCTCTGGGGGTCAGTGTAACCCCTAGAGCTAGTCTTGCAAATGAATAACCAAGTAAAAGTCATATGAGGCAAGGTAAGGAAAAACCCAGACATTGACCCACATCCTGGTGCAGACTTGGAACCCTCAAAAGCCTCAAAACCTGTGGAGAAATGGGTTTTCAACCCTTAGAGAATTTAAAACCTTACTGGAAGGAGTACTAGCCATCCCCAGAGTTAGCTTAATCATTCCCTGTTTCCTTCCCCTAATAGTCAGGGCTGTACTTACATCATTGGGACAGATATCAGTGAAAAAAACAACTAACCATATCACACGTGTTTTATGCAAAACACTACTAGCTCCTATAGGAGCAAGCTGATAGTGAGACCACAGATTAAAATATATATGGAGTCTCAGAAGTGGGGAATGAGAGAGGATACCCAGAAAAAGTGAGGTCTAAGAGAACAGAGGTCTTCTCAAGGAGACCCCAAGGATACATCTGCAAGGGCCTTCCCGTTTTGATTCAGCTCTTAAGAATCTGTAGAAACTTAACTTCCTGGGACCTGGAAACTAACTGTTGCTTCCATTTCTGTAAAAGCCTGCGGTTCTATAAAAGCCAGAGCCCGCTTCACCAGCTTGATCCCAACTGATCAATGAGAAAGGTACCAGTGGGCTGGAATTTTTTGACTGGGGATAAAAATGAAAAGACGGAGCCAGTTGGGGGAGCATGTCCGTTTTGACTTTTTCTGTGCCGTCACTTTGCCTGCTGACATAGAGGCTTTCCTCTTTTAAATATGCTGTTTGAGTATTCTTTCGTTCCACTGGGCCTCGTCTTCCTGCAACAAGACCAGCTGCGTTGTCTCAACCCTGTCCCAACTGACTCCATCTTAACCTTACATGTGCTTCCCAGGTCTAGCTCCTCAGGAGAAGCACTCCAAGGCCCCAGATAGTAAGCATTTGGGAATAAAAGAATTCATTTGAGGAAGGGAGCTTGGAGCTCCTAGGGCATGGGTGGAAGCATGACTGAATAGGACTAGTTTGGGTGAGCGTGGCTCCGGGCTCTGCAGAGATAGGCCCTAGAACTGACTTGGCAGGAATCAGCTTTCAGCCTACCGGGGAGGTCTGTGGGGAGGGGGCTGGAATGGCCTCTCTGTGAGAAAGCAATTCTCAAACCCTGAGAAGAGTGCAGCCATTTTAGAAAAACAGGTAAGAAACCAGCAACCCTCTCCCCAGAATCCTGGAATGCTTCAAGGTCAGAGTTTCTGGGAAGCATCCGATGTATAACCTGGCCATCACAAGGGATACACCCATATCCTGGCCTGTACTGGAGATGAGCTCTGGGGAGTTATGCTGGTGGCAGCCCTGTCACAAACATCATTCAGAAGAGAATGACTCCTGCCACCTCCTTGTGCCAGCTTTACAGATAAGATTAATAAAAGCCTCTTAAAACTGTGTGAGAGCCAGCTGACTCCTGGTCAGACTTCACTCTGTTCTTTCTGAAAGCACAGGTAGTGAGAATAAGGTGGGGTCTGTCAAGTGGGGGCAGACATGACACTGCTGGTCGGGTCAGTTTAGGTCCTAAATGACTTGCACTTCCTGTCTCTTATTCTTTCTGCTTTGTAAGTTTAACTCCCACCCCAAAGATGCCCATGTTGAATAGTTCAGGAATTAATTTTTTTTTTTTTTTGAGACAGAGCCTCAAGCTATCACCCTGGATAGAGTGCTGTGGCATCACAGCTCACAGCAACCTCCAATTCCTGGGCTCAAGCAAGTCTCCTGCCTCCGCCTCCCAAGTAGCTGGGACTACGGGTGCCTGCCACAACACCTGGCCATTTTTTGGTTGCAGCCATCGTTGTTGTTTGGCGGGTCTGGGCTGGATTCGAACCTGCCAGCTCAGGTGTACTTGGCTGGCACCTTAGCACATTGAGCCACAGGCGCTGAGCCAGGAATTAACTTTTGAATTGGAAATTCTATTGAATTCAATTCTATTGAATTGTAATAGATTGCTACCTAGTTGTGCTGATAACTATTTACAATAAGGGTTATTGTGATCTTCACTGTGAACCATTATGTATAAAACTGATTTGTAAATGGAAGAGAACAGTCTTGGAGTGGCTTTTCTCACTGTTCTCCAGAATCCTAGCCTTCTGACAAAGTTTGGTGGACTCTTCCCTGTCTCTGCATAATGGCTGACAGTGACAGGCAGCCAGACCCTCTCGGTCTGGTACCATTTCCTCTAATAAAGCCTTTCCTTACCTCTGAACTGGCCTCCTCTCCTTCTTGTGGCCCCTGACCCCATCTCTATGCCTAAACCTCTCACTCCCCAAAGCAGAAAGTCTGCTCATGGAGAAGGGGCCATCTGAGCCTCACAGACAGCTATTGGGAGTGAGTTTTGCTCTTCTTCCTCCCTTCTGACACTTTGGTCTCCCCTTCCAGTGTGTCTGGTTGCAAATAGGCACCAGAACTAGGTGGGTGGCCAGCAATAGGATGAGAACTTCCTTGAAATATATACATTACAAATTGTAATTACCACTATTATTACGGATGATAAAAGTAATACGAAATGTTTAAGATTTCTTTCCTCTGTTTTTGTCTTAAACAATATCACATTTATTATATATAATCAGAATATTAGGTTAAAAAATTACATGTAATTTGAATTAAAATGCATGTTCCAGTAGTTCTAAGGGTTGGAGCTGATAGTGGGAGGGAGACTGTCTGCATCTGTTTAGGCTACCATTTGGCCTGGAAGTTCAGGGACATGACTTTTTAATTATCTATAACCTTGTTTTCTAATTGAGAGAGATTGCCAGAGGTCACATAAGGAAAGAAAGGGTGGAGAGGCAGAGAAATGTGGATTGCAAGACAGAGCTGGAACTGAATGACATTGCTGTGAGTCACAACATTCTTTTTAATGTCAACAGTTTAGGGTCAAGAAATTAGTGTACTTGGTTAGCAAAAACCCCAACTCAAAGCCTTTGTATTTTGTTTTTTCAGTAAATGGCTGACCACATTCAAAGTTGAATAATAGTAGAAAGGGCCAGAATAAAGACTTCAATAAAAATGGAAAAGAGCAAAACCAAATGGAGATGGAGAACACATCTCATAAGAAGAATTATTAGGCAGAAATTTTAATTTTAATTTAATTTTTCTTAATTCTCAGAAATAGGAATTCATTTCTGACCATAAAGGTCAGTTTCTTTCTATACTGGCAAAAACCAACAGGAAAATTCAATAGATGGTATGAATCCATTTGTGAAAGGAAAACAACTTTCTCATATTGGAATTAATCTAAGAACGAATGAACAAAAGAAAAATCTTAATTTCAGGTGGCAGTCTGTTCTCAGTTCTTGGTGTGCTCTTTAGCTGAAGAATGACCAGACACACCAAAAGCAAGGCAAGTGCAAAATAAAGTTTATTGAGGAAGAGACAAGAGCGGGTTTATAGAGGAAGAGCAAGACACATTCCCCACAGAAGACTAATGGCTCCTTCCCCTATAACAAGAGACTTGAGGTATGGTCTGGGCTCTTCCCTTATAGTGTCAGGATTGAGTCCTGCATCTGGTCCAAACATCACTATCAAACCACTTTGATGGACAGCTCATGACATGATAATCAGCCTTAGGTTACTCTGGGTTACTTTCCAGATCCTATCGTGCCTGAGCTTCCTGGAAAATTTCCTCTGTTCTTTTGCAGATTGGTGGGCGTGGCAATTGCTGGAGGCAACACAAGGCAAGAGTTTGCCTTGTCCCTAGAGGAGCAGGACCTCCTAACTATCTATGTAACACTAACATTCAACTGGAATCTGCCAAAAGCCAAAACTATGAAGTAGTAAAAGGAGTACACAGTGAAGAAAGGATAAGCCAGTCGTGCAGTGGGAGAGAACCCAAGATACTGAAAGCAGGAAGAGAGACAGACATGGGAGTAAGAGAGGGCAATTGGTTCCTAGAGATTTATTAGTTCCTAACTTCCTACTAGTGAACAGTTTCATTTCTAGACCTTACGTATTCTTATAATAAACTCCTTTTTTTGTAAAGCTGACTTGAGTGTTTCTCTCACTCTTTCCTCTTTAAAAAAATACCAGTAATTCTCCTTAATATCTCAGCATATTATTATTGATCAATGAAAGGCATGTAAGTTTTTATTTTATATTATTATTGTATTAACATTATACTTTTATACTTTTTAATCTACTTTTCTCTATTTTCCTCATTATTTTTTGCTTTGCCCTTACCATTTTATTAAGAGACAGGGTCTCTCTCTCTGTAGCCCAGATGAAGTGGCATGTAATCACAGCTTCCTGTAATTTCAGAATCCTGGGCACCAGCGATCTTCCCACCTCAGCCTCCTGAGTAGCCTGGACTGTAAGCACCTGCCACCATGCCCACCTAATTTTCTTATTTTTTGTAGCGATGGGGACTTGCTATGTTGCCTGGCAGGCTTTTGAACTCCTGGCCTGATCCTCTTGCCTCAGCCTCCCAAGAGCTGGGTTTATAGCAGTGAGTTATCACACTGGGCCTTTCATTTATCATTTATTCTCTTCCTTTGTTTTTCCTTTCATTCTCTTACTCTTCATCTCAAATCTTCAATCTTGTTTCATTTCCCAAAAGTCACCCACTCTGAGACATTTTTTATATGTTCTTAAGCTTCCTGCAAAATACATGCTGTTATATTTATGTGTGCTTTTATTTTTCTTAAGTGGCATTGAGCTGTGAATCTAATCTTACCTATTTTATTTCCACTCTACCTTGTTTTAAGGATCTATTCATGTTGCAATGTATATATTTATTTTATTGCCTCTCATTTCTGAGTATGCGTTTACTATACTTATTTACCCACAGATGGAGGAATAACGATTAACATCCTGTATTATACTCCTGCACTGAACTGGTTAAAAGCTCCTCCTGCCTTTTTTTTGGGGGGGGGATATGCTTAATCCATCAAACAGGATTTCTGGGTCTAGTGCTTACAACTATATAATCTCATTAAGTAACCTTACTATATCCTGCCACATTGCTCTCAAGAATGGCTGTGGAATATGAGAGTTTTTATTTCCTTTTATTCTCAGTTGGTGCCATAAGAATTTTCTAATTTTTGCCACTTTGAGGGTATAAAGGAGTATCTTATAACTGAGTCACAAGTCTCTGATTATTAAATTAGAGCATCACCTCATAACTTTTGTTTTATGGAATTAAGGCTTTATATTCTGTAAGTTCCTGATCCATATACTCATGTTTTTATTGTGCTTATCTTTTTCTTTTTGATTTACAAGAGTTCTTTGTATATGTTATTATTTTTTTAATTTTTTCACTAAGTTCCTTAAAGATAGAATGTATATTTTAAGTACAATAGAACCTCCATAGTTGACCACCCTCTTACAATAACCACCTTAAGTTGAACTAATTTTCATAGACCAGATATGGACCACATGTATCAGCATGTTAGGCCTAGTTCCTTATGTTGACCACCTCTGTATGTGGAACACTTTGTTACAGTTCCTTGGTGGTCTACTCACAGAAGATCTACTCTATTAATCTTTCATGTGTTTTATAAATTGGAAATATTCTTTTTCTAGTTTTTCATGACCTTTTAACTTTAAGCTGTTACTGAACTGAAATCTTTAATTTGGATATAGTCAGTTTTGTGAACTTATTAAAAAAGTTATAATAATTTTATTTTGAATTGTGCTTATAATCACATACCTTTCAGCTTACCATCTTAAACATTTTTTAGTGTATAATTCCTTAGTTTTAAGTACTTTCACATTGTTGTGCAATAGATTTCTGGAACTTTTTCATCTTGCAAAACTGAAACTCTCTGTACCCATTAAACACTAATCCTCCTTCCCCATGCCCTACCTAAATGAAAACTACCTTTCTATTTTCTGTTCCTATGATTTTGACTAGTTTAAACACTTCACATGAGTGGAATCATACATTATTTGTCTTTTTGGACTGGCTTATTTCACTTAGTATAATGGCCTAAAGTTTCAGCCATGCTATAGCATGGGACAGTATCTCCTTTTGTAAGGCTGCATAATATTCCACTGTATGTATACACTATATTTCCTTTATTCATTCATCTGTCAATGAACATTTGGGTCATTTTCATCTCTTGGCTATTGTGAATGTTGTTATAATGGGCATGTGCAAATTATCTCTTCACGTCTCTGCTTTTAAATTTTTTTCTTTTTTTTTTAACAGACAGAATCTCACTTTGTTGCCCTCTATAGAGTGCAATAGCATCACAGCTCACAGCAACTTCCAGCTCTTGGGCTTAGGCAATTCTCTTGCCTCAGCCGCCAGAGTAGCTGGGACTACAGGTGCCTGCCACAATGGGTGCAACGGCTATTTTTTTATTGCAGTTTGGCCAGGGCTGGGTTGGAACCTGCCACCCTCGGTATATGGGGCCGGTGCCCTACCCACTAAGCCACAGGTGCCGCCTATAAATGAATGATATTTTAAGGACTATCAGAACCTTGTCAATGTATGTACTAGGCAGGAAAGGCTCACGGACAAAAATGGTGAAAGAATTTGCTTTATCTTTATGAGAAAAAGAATTCCTTGGTCCCAAAGTTTTTCAACTAAGTTAATGAAGATTATAACTATAATATCTTCCACCTATGATGGCTGTGGTTTTTTTTTTTTTTTTTTGCAGTTTTTTTCCAGGGTTGGGTTTGAACCCGCCACCACTGGCATACGGGACTGGCGCCCTACTCCTTTGAGCCACAGGCGCCACCCATGATGGCTGTGTATGAACTAATCAGATCATATCAAGCGAATTTAAGTTAATAGTGTTCAACCTCTTTGAGTGTCATTTTCTTCATCTGTAATATGGGGATGATAATAATTTATCTCACATGATGGTTGTGAGACTGCATTAAATAAGACAAAACAAAACATCAAAAATAGAGCCAAACACACAGGAAACACCTAATAAAAGTTTTTTCTTTCTTTCTTTCTTTCTTTCTTTTTTTTTGCCAGGGCCAGGTTTGAACCCACCACCGTCGGTATATGGGGCCAGCGTCCTACTCCTTTGAGCCACAGGCGCCGCTTTGTTTGTTTGCTTTTTTGAGACAGTGTCTTACTTTGTTCCCCAGTAGAGTGCCAGGGTGTTTACACAACAACTTCAAACTCCTGGACTCAAGTGATCCTCTTGCCTCAGCCTCCTGACTAGCTGGGACTACAGACACCCACCACAAGGCCCAGCTAGGAAACACCTAATAAAAGTTAATTCTCATTATTCAGGAATCTCTTATAGAATATCCACTGTATTTCAAGGATAAAACTGAGGTGTATGCTAATATTACTATTTTATATTTGTCAGTCTTTCACATCATAAAGTGGTTGGGGTGGGTATTTTACACCATTAGAAAGGAAAAGAACTGAATCTCATATTGAGTGGACAAGTGATAGAGCCAAGGTCTGAATATAGATTTTCTTCTACTCTAGTCTTTCATACTATATAAAACTGTGAAAACATGTGTTTATCATTTCTCTAAAAATAATACAATAAATTAATGAACAAAGCTCAAATTTAGTGCTTTTAAAAGTGTAATAAAATAAACTTGTAGTGAGATGGATCAAGGAAAAAGCAATAATGCATAGATAACTAACATCATGAAAGTAAACTGACCATCACTATATTTTTTTAATGAAAACATAATAAGTTTCTATAAAATTTTTTAAAATTTAAATGAAATGGAAAATTTTCTAGAAAAATAAGATACATCAATATTGATACAAGAAGGGGCAGCGCCTGTGGCTCATGGAGTAGGGCACCGGCCCCATATACCGAAGGTGACGGGTTCAAACCTGGCCTCAGTGAACTGCAAAACAGAAAAATAGCCCAGCGATGTGGCGGGTGCCTGTAGTCCAAGCTACTTGGGAGGCTTAGGCAACTCCTAAGCCCAGGAGTTGGAGGTTGCTGTGAGCTGTGTGATGCCACAGCACTCAACCAAGAGCAAAAAAGTGAGACTCTGTCTCTACAAAAAAAAAAAAAAACAAAATGATACAAGAACAGATAAAAAGAATGTGACTTCTCATAACTATTAAAGAAATGAAACCAGCAACTGGAAACCTTCCCAAAAGAAAAGTTGAGAATTAGAAGGCTTTAGGGATGAGTTTCTGTAATTGTTTAAGAAGAAATCATTATGATTTTCATTAACTCTTCCAGAGAATAGAAAAAGAAGGTGGCTTTACCCATCTTATTTTAAGGATAACCATGGTATCAAACTCTGATAAGGGCATTATGAGACAGGAAAATGCAGGCAAGAAAATGGTCTCAATGAAGAAAGATGTAAAAATCCCCAAGAAATATTAGCAAGCCAAATCTAGCAACAGGAAAAGAATGACAATTTATGACAAAGTTTGGTTTATCTTAGGAATGCGAACTTGGGTTAGTGTTAAAAAGCCACTCAAAGTAATTCAGCGTATCAACAGATTTAAAAAAATGTTTTTTTGAGACATCGTCTTATTCTGTCACTCTACGTAGAGTGCTGTGGCATCATAGCTCACAAAAAAACAAACTCTTGGGCCTGAGCAATCCTCTTGCTTCAACCGCCCTAGTAGCTGGGACTTATAGGTGTCTGCCACAATGTCCAGCTAATTTTTCTATTTTTATTTTTATTTGTTTATTTATTTGTTTTTTGCAGTTTTTGGCCGGGGTTGGGTTTGAACCTACCACCTCTGGCATATGGGATTGGCGCCCTACTCATTGAGCCACAGGTGCCGCCTCCTAATTTTTCTATTTTTAGTAGAGACAGGGTCTAACTCTTGCTCAGGCTGGTCTCAAACTCGGGAGCTCAAGCAATCTACCCGCCTCAGCCTCTCAGAGCACTAGGATTGCAGGCTTGAGCCAATGCACCCAGCCTGTACGGGTTTTTTTTAAATTAAGAAATAAAATAAAACAATCCAACATGTTTTTAATCATAAAAGCATTCAGCAAACTAACACTAGAAAGCAATTTCCTTAATGTGATAAGGAATATCTAATCTTAAAAGCCTATGAGATTTGAAAGCTTTTCCTTTGAGACTGGGAATGAGAAAAGGATGTCCACTATCATCAGTTCTATTAAGCATTGTGCTAGACAGTGCATAGAAGAAGAAAAAAAGAAAGGTATAACATTTGAAAGGGAATAAAGAAATTATCTTTGTTCTCAGATGATACAAAGATTACTTGCACAGATTATCTAAAATAATATATACATAAATAATAAGAATAAAAAAAGTATAGCCATTTTTTTTGTTTTTGAGAAAGAGCCTCAAGTTATCTCCCTGGATAGAATGCTGTGGCATCAACTCCTGGGCTCAAGTGATTCTTCTGTATGGCAAATTTTTTATTTAAAAAAAGATTAATAGCATTTTTTATGTATTGACAAATAGAAAATGAAAAAAAAATTTTTTTTGAGACAGAGTCTCACTTTTTGATCCTGGCTAGAATGCCATGGTGTCAGTATAGCTCATAGCAACCTTAAACTCGTGGGGTTAAGCAATCCTCTTGCCTCACCCTCCTAAGTACTGCTGGGACCACAGGCACCCACCACAAAGAAGGCTAATTTTTCTATTTTTAGTAGAGACAAGGTCTTGCTCTTGGTAGGGCTGGTCTGGAACTTCTGAGCTCTAGGGATCCTCCTGCTTTGGCCTCTCAGAAGACTAGGATTACAAGGCATGAGCCATCATACCTGGCCATAAAATGTAATTTTTAAAAAGTTACTATTTATAATAGTATGGAAAATATCAGCACCTAGGAATATGTCTAAGAAAAGATGCATATGAAAATTATAATACTGAGAGACATTAAAGACCTAAATACACACACACCTCATAAATTAGAGGATTCAATACTGTAAAGATTTAAATTCTGCCCAAATTGACCTATAAATTTAATGTAATTTCAGCTAAAATCTCAAAACATTATGTGTATTAGGTGTGCTTCATGTGAGTTCACATGGGTATGTGTATGTAACGTGATAAACTAATTGTAAAATTAATACAGGAATCCAAAAGGCCAAGAATAGCCAAGATATCTCAGAAAAGAATAAGGTGAAAATATTTTCTCTATCAAATATTAACATTATATAGAGCTAAAATCATCAAACTAGCATGGTATCTGTCCAAAAACACACAACCAGAAAAATGGAGCAGAAAAGAGAGCTCAGAAATACACCACACATATATCAATGTTTTTATTACCCAGGTGACAATATTGTCCAATGAGTGGATAGGGTATCCTCTCCAGAAAATTAGACATCAATATGGAAAAAAATATAATAAAAGTGGGCCTCTACCTTATGCTATCCATAAATTACTAAGCTCTGTCTTTACTTAGGGAAAAGTTAAAGGAGAAAGTTACTGGACACCTCACGTTGTCTACTCATCTACACATCCTATCACAAATGAAAAAGTTTAAGTATTTTTTTTTTTAGAGACAGAGTCACTTTACCGCCCTCGGTAGAGTGCTGCAGCATCACAGCTCACAGCAACCTCCAGCTCTTGGGCTTAGGCAATTCTCTTGCCTCAGCCTCCCAAGTAGCTGGGACTACAGATGCCCGCCACAACTCCCGGCAATTTTTTTTTTACTTGCAGTTTGGCTGGGGCTGGGTTTGAACCCACCACCCTCAGTATATGGGGCCGGCGCCCTACTCACTGAGCCACAGGTATCTTCCAAGTTTAAGATTTTTTTTTTTTTTCCGAGACAGAGTCTCAAGCTGTCACCCTGGACAGGGTGCTGTGGCATCACAGCTCACAGCAACCTCCAATTCCTGGGCTCAAGCGAGTCTCCTGCCTCCGCCTCCCAAGTAGCTGGGACTATAGGCGCCCACCACAACACCCGGCCATTTTTTGGTTGTAGCTATCACTGTTGTTTGGCGGGCCCGGGCTGGATTCGAACCCTCCAGCTCAGGTGTATGTGGCTGGCGCCTTAGCCTGTTAAGCCACAGGCGCCGAGCCCCAAGTTTAAGAATTTTTAATTCCTTTATCCCCAGGGGCCAACTGGACCCTTGAATAGAGGATGTGCTCATAGGAGTTACCTTAATGCTTTCTTCCTGAAGTAAGCTATTATGTTGCTTTAAGTCCAAGTTCTTTCCTCGCTCATATCGAAGCTCTTTTTCAGCAGAGTTGCACAGAACCTGGAGCCGGTTCACATTTTGGCGAAGTTGTTTAATTTCCTCTTGCTGCTGGTCTTTTAATTTTTCTCTAGATGATGGAGACTAAAGCAAACATTTTAAAAGAAAAAACATGGATAATTTGAAAGACTATTTGTAAAACAGGTTCAAACTGTCAGAACCAGAATTGTCAAAATGTGATTCATAGGTTAATGTTTTTAGAGTTAACTTACCTCCAAAAAAATTACTCTTCTACATTTACAGCTAGTTGGTACACATTCATATAATCTGACTCCTGTTATGTTAGAGTGGAAGTACCAGAAAAATTATGTGAATAAAAGCAATTAGGCACGGACAATTAACCTTCTTATTTTTTGTATCAATGAAAGGGAGCAGAAGCATGGACAATTTTAGGATAAAACATGTTTAAAATGCAAAGTCCAAAGAGTCAATATATAAAGTAGAGTATAAGCGAGTGTAATGTGTGCGTGTGTGGTGTCTGCTGGCAAGAAGAAAGAAAAAGAAAACTTAGTAAGAGACCTTAGGTTCCTAGCTTCTTCATCATTTTTTCCTTTTACTACCTGTTGACAGTTCTCCAATTGCTACTCAACAACACTTTTTTTTTTTTTTTGATGCTGGCTTCTTCCAAAATGTAAGAAGCTTTTTATTTTATTTTTTTTTATTGAATCATAGCTGTGTACATTAGTTCAATCATGGAGTACAGTGTGCGGGCTTCACATGCAATTTGAGATATTTTTATCAACCTGATTGACATAACATTCATGAGATTTTCTCATTTACTATGTGAAAACATTTTTGATCCATGTTTAGAAGTTTTCTCCTGACCCTTCAAATATGTACCACACATGTGAGCTCACCCTTTGTCCTATCTCCCCCCACCCTCTCCCTCCCCTTCCCTCCCTCTCCCCTTTCCCCATCTTCCTCTGCAATAAATGGGTTGTAGCCTTCATTTGAACAATAAAGAATTTGTCTCATATTAGAGGTGTATACATTGGATACTTTTTCTTCCATTCTAGAGATACTTTGCTAAGGAGAACATGTTCCAGCTCCATCCATGTAAATATGAAAGAGGAAAAGTCACCGTCTTTCTTTAAGGCTGCATAATATTCC
>CAUYON010009873.1:0-19181 GCA_963573935.1 Arctocebus calabarensis | reverse complement strand
TCATATAGTAAACGAGAAAATATCATGAACGGTATGTCAATCAGGTTGATAAAATATCTCAGATTGCATGTGAAGCCCCCACACTGTACCCCATGGTTGAACTAATGTACACAGCTATGATTCAATAAAAAAAAAAAGAAGAAAGAACAAAGGAAGTAATCACGAAAGTGAAAACTTGTTGAATGGGAGAAAATATGTGCATCTCTTTAGTTGACTAAATGTAATTTCCAGGATATATAAGGAACAAAAAGAAATCAACAAAAAAATGCTAATAGTCTCACTAAAAAGGGGGCAAGTACATGAATAGACATTTCCCAAAAGAAGATATGCAAACAGCCAAGAGACATGAGAAAATTATCAACATCATTAGTTAACAGGGAAAAGCAAATCAAAGTAACAATGAGATATCTTACTACAGTTACAATGACTACTATTAAAAAGATGAAAAATAACGGATGCTGTAAGGACGTTGAGAAAATGGAACTATTATACATTGTTGGTTGGAACATAAATTAGTAGAGACATTATGGAGAAGAATATGCATATTTTGAAAAAAAAATGTACAAATAGAACTACCATATGATCCAGAAATTCTAGTACTGCATATTTTTTTAACATGTATTTTATTATTCTTCATTACATTATCCCCACCCCCCAGCCCATAGTGGTAAGACAGAATTTATTTACAGAAAAGAATACAGAAAACACTAATGCTCCTTGTAGAGGGAGAGAATTCTAGTGGGGAGAGAGAAGCTCTCTCCATTTCTCTCCCACTCTTTCCCCATCTCCTCCTTTAGGCCTTTAGTCTCAGGGTATATATAGGTGTATGGGTTCCTTGGCCAGGAAACGAATGAATACAGTCCCTTCCGCCGGGGGCAAGGTGAATGAATGTATCAATGAATGGATACAGTCCTTTCATGGAATTGAGGCCTAGGAAATTCACAAGAAATTGACCTAGGCATAGGAGATGGGGGTTCCACATTTAGTCCTAAGTGTAAAGTGAGGGAGACACAAAGGCACAGGTGTCTGATGGGAGACATTTTTCAACTACATGGCTCTGACAGAGTAATGGCCATCCTGATTGCATCAGGGAACTATTCATAAAACAAGAACATTTAGGTTGCAGGTAGAATTATTTTCCTACAATACAAAAAAGGATTTTAGTTCTCCTTTGAAAGAGAAGACTTAAATGCGGAGTGTTAAAATTACATGGCCTGAGGACATTTTGTGGTGTGCTATGCTTGCTTAATTATCTTAGATATTTGTGAGTTATTGTTTTCTATTATCTCTTAACATTTACCAATTCCACATGACTGTTTTTAAATCTTCAGCACCTTTATTTGGCTCCCCTTGTTTTTTATGCTAATCTCAGACATCTCTTCTGTGGGCTACTGCAGCAAAGAAATGGCATCTGCTGCCAGCAAAGCTAACAACTGTGGCGGGGAAGTCTTGCCAACACCAATAACTAATTGGAACTTACAAGTCCCTGTCTTGGCAGTATGCCCTGGGACATACAAAGCATTACTCTTTATTTTTTTTATTTTAATTTTTTAATTTATTTCAGATTAATATAAGGGTACAAATGATTAGGTTACATTATTTGTATATCTTAGGTAAAGCTCAAGTTATAGTTGAACCCTTCACCCAAGGGATGTGCCATATTCCCTTACATCGTGCCTGTTAGGTAAAAGTACACCCATCCCCCTCTGTCCTCCTTCCCCCTCTCCTCTTCCCCCCACATGAATTTTAACCCTCTTCCCCCCCCTTGAATTTTAATTGTGTTTTTCTCTCCTGTAGGTATGTAGTTGTTTATCTTTTGTTTTCATATTAGTATTGAGTACATTGCATACTTGCTTTTCCATAAACGTGATCCTTTACTAAAGAAAATGTTCTTCACCTCCGTTCAGGTTAATACAAAGATGTAAAGTCTCCATTTCGTCCAGCTGAATAGTATTCCAGGTATATATATACCACAGTTTATTAATCCATTCATGTCTTGGTGGGCACTTGGGTTGATTTCACATCTTGGCAAAATTGTGAATTGAGATGTGATGAAGATTCCTGTGCAAATGTCTTTATGGTAAAATGACTTTTTTTCTTCTGGGTAGATACCTAACAATGGGATTGAGTATTTCTCTTTAACAAATAGTTAGAAAATCATCTGCTGAAAGTGGTTATCCCATGTCCCCTTTTGTAGACATCTTTATATGGAAAAAGAAAAGAAATTGGATGAGATGTTGCCAGTTACTAGCCATTGTGTAACGCCTTTCTCATTATATAACCTTCCTACTCAATTTTAAAGTTTAAACCTTTGGTTTTAGATTACTAAGCACTTAAACGTTTAAACTTAGACTCTTCATGCACCTCAGGAATAAAGATTTTAGTGTCTAGGAGAAGACATCACAAGTTGATATAGTAATATCAAGTAAAATGTCATATAAAATTACTCAGATTTTGTTTTTAGTTATTGGAATAAAGTGTTGAAATCAAGGTTATAGATAGTATCAGTCATGAAGGCTGTATGCTGACTGGACATCTTAAAAATACAAGCCACAATTCACAGGGCAAGACCTACAGAAGCATATAGATGAATCATGATGGCCAAAGCAGTGCAAGACCAGCTCTGGGTATGTGCTAGCCATCAGCTAATAGAATTTTGTGGAAAAGCACATTTTATATTATTGCATTGCAAGTCGTGTTACTTAACTGTAAATGATGGCCCCAGTGCTTATCTCATGCTTTTATAGAACACTTTACTTTCACAAAAGTGTTCTATACCTTTTATAACAGACAATACATTCTTTTTTGACAATACATTCTTATTGACAATAGACATTTCTCCAAAGAAGCCATAAAAATGGCCAATAGATATATGAAAAGGTGCTCAACATCACTTTTAATTAGGGAAATGCTAATTAAATCGCATTAATTAAATGAAATACCACCTCATGCCTATTAGGATGGCTATCATCAAAAAGATAGGAAATAAATTTGGGGAGGGTATGGAGAAAAGGGAGCTCTAGTTCACTATTGTGGGAATGTAAACTGGTACGTGCATTCTACAAAACAGTATGGAGAACCCTAAAGAAATTAAAAATGGTCCTGCCATATTACCCAGCCTTCCCTCTTCTGGCCATGTTCCTGAATGAGATGAAATCATCACCTTTAAAGACATCTGCACTGTCATGCTCATTGCAGTATTATTCTCAATAGCCAAGCTATGGAAACAACCTCAGTGGGATTAACGGATAAAGTATGCATATATACACACCAGAATATTATTTATCCTTAGAAAGGAAATAATCCTCTCATTTACCACAACCCAGCTGGACCTTAGAAGACATTATGCTAAGTGAAATAATCCAGACACAAAGAAATATTGTGTGTGAAATCTTAAAAAAAAAAAGATCAAATATACAAAGATAGAGAATAAAAGAGTGGGTCCCAAGGTGAGGTAGGGGAGGGAGACAGTGGGAGAAGTTGGTCAAAGGATACCCAGTAGCAGACCTGTAGGCTGAACAAGAATAGAAATATAATGTACAATGGAAGACCTGTAGTTAGTAACAGTAGATTAGGGATTTAATGCCAAATAAGTGGATTTTAGCTATTCTTGAGATACACTCAAGGAACTACGAGACAATGGGTGTGTTAACCTCCCCTCCAACAGTGATGCAGTTATCTGCGTGTACCCCATATCATGTTGGAAACCTCAAATTTATACAATAAAACTTATTAAAAATAAAAAAGGACAGTATGCATTTTGGCCTCCACGTCTGCAGGCTTATTGTTTTTCAGTCTTATCAAGGCCAATAGACCTTTCCCCCCAACTAGGTCCCAAAGGGTTGTCAGGAAGACAGACTGTGCTTTGATGGTGGCAGCTGCTTACTTCAAAGCAGCCACTGACACCAAGATACAAACAAGCATTCCTTTACACGAGGTTCAAGGAAGGGGCCTAAGCTTGCCAGAAAGCAGGGCTGTTCTATAACAAGTGTTTTTAATTTTTTGGTGGAGGTTTTGTAACTTTTAACTGCTGTGGTATGTGGCATAATGCAACGTGGTAGTGAAGAAGGTGAGCCCAGCCAGTTTGCTGGACTCAAGTCTCAGTTCTGCCATTTACTAGATATGTGACAGGCTGCAAGTTACTTAACGTCTCTGTGCCTCAGTTTATCTGTAAAATTAGATAATTGGACTCAGCTAAGAAATTCATCATAAAAATTAAATGGGCAACGTCCAGTCTATAGTTTATACTCAGTATAAATAATAATACAAACATAGATAACTTTCTACAATAAGTTTTCCTTTTTGGGGGGAAGGTGGGGTTCTCAAGGGAATTCCAAAGAAGTAGATTTGGATTGTCCCATGATCAAGTCTCTTTTGCCTTCATCTTGGTGTGATTCAGGGTAGCTTTCTTAGACATTTCCTGGCTTTGTACTAATTACG
The DNA here is from genome assembly GCA_963573935.1 of Arctocebus calabarensis. Lineage (NCBI taxonomy): Eukaryota > Metazoa > Chordata > Mammalia > Primates > Lorisidae > Arctocebus > Arctocebus calabarensis. The sequence continues at coordinate 14,741 of CAUYON010009873.1, read as the reverse complement.
TCCTTGCTGACTGTAGATTCTCTCTGAATTCTGCTCTGTGGCTCTAGGGAACTCTTTGCTGGGGTGTGGGAGTCTGCGCCCTGCCAGCAAAGACCCCGTCCCTAGTATTGGCATGCTCCATGCTTGAGCAAAGGTTCCGATGGGAGAAAAATCAAGAGTGGCTGTGCAAATAGCTAGCATGGCACCATGCGGAAGTTTGTTTAGTGTAAGTCATTTACTTCTCAACAAACCCTACAGGGCAGATCAGGGAACTAAAGCACATAGAAGTCAAGTAATTTGTCCGAGTTGTTGCCGCAGACTGTGAGGTGGCACCATGATTTGAATTTAGGCCATATGGTTCCAGAGCCAGGCTCTTAGCCTGAGATTCCAGTCTTTGGGACTGAACCAGCCACTTCAAAATTGCTTTTATCAATTCCTTTGCTGTGGTGGCATCAACTTCAGTTGGGGCTCATTATGAGAAGTCTTATAGAACTGGTCATTGGATGTTATGAGAATAATAGTAGGACATTCTGTGTCACACAGTGTCCTCTTTGTGTGAGGACTCCTACGAGAAATTTCCCTCTGTTCTCAATACTCACAATAGATAACTTTGCTGAGCAAACTCTGCTTTTATTTCCTAAACATTGTAAATTTTTCGTCTTTCGAGCTAACCGTTAGAAAGCTAATACTCTTTGCAGCCCTGCCCCGGTGTGTCATTATAGTTTTGTCAGACTTGCCTTCAATTTGTCAGTACCTTGCTTTTGTTTTGATTTCTTTTTACATTGTCAAAGTCACTTTTTTAAATTCAAATTGTGCGAACCTGTGGAAAAATATTCAAACAGCCCAGAAAAGTATAAAAAGGGCAAATCTTCTCTCTCCCCAACACCAATTCTACCCCTAGAATAGATGTACTTGTGTGTGTGGAGATGCTTTCGTTATCCATAAGCAACATATAGGTACATTATTTTAAGTAATGGAACCATGCCAATATACATGGTTCAGCACATTACCGGTTTTGATTTTAAAATTTGGTTTTAAGTCGGGAAATCATCATAAGATATGTCAATAAAAGAAAGGGTAGTATTAGCCCCCAACCATTATTCTCATCTCTCCAGTGTATCCCTTGCTAACACTCCCTGTGTATGTTCCCAAGGTGCCTCATCTTAATTAGATTGCCTATTTTACCATATTGTCTGTGGTTTTTTTTTTTTGTTAACTGAGCATTGAACTGTTTGCAAACCTGGATTGTGGTTTGGTCATTATAATGTTTGGTGCCAGATTCACTGACTGGCTCACAGTAAATATTCAGTGTGCAAATAAGGCGTCACCCAAATGAAAGAACCTTTTTTTTTTTTTTTTTTGAAGACAGAGTCTCACTTTGTCACCCTCAGTAGAGTGCCATGGCGTCATGGCTCACAGGAACCTCAAACTCCTGGGCGTAAGTGATTTTCCTGCCTCTGCCTTCCAAAAGGATGGGACTTTAGGCACCTGCCACAACGCCTGGCTGTTTTTAGAGACGAGGTCTCGCTCTGCCTCAGGCTCTCGAACCTCTGAGATTAGGCAATCCACTTGCCTTGGCCTCCCAAATACTGGGATTATAGGTATGAGCCACCATGCCTGGCCCATGAAAGAGCATTTTGATGAAGAAATCAATGTCATTTTCTTCATGTAGAATATTCTCCTGAAAGGCTGAAATGCAGCCCAACTATTGCACTATGACATAAAGTCAAGAAAACAGATTATTTCCTACTAAATAGAGGAGAACATTTGGATAGAGAGGTGGACATGCTCTGCTTTGAGAGAGCATCTCTCTGTTGCCAGCATCACAGCAAGGGCCCATGGACTGTGGCATATAAGTGAAAATCCTGTACGTGGTTCCGTGGCTGGCTGGGAAATTCACTGTGCGCATCATTCACCAACTATCTACTGAGCAGCCTCTGTGGAGGGGGCCCTGCGCTGAGCTCTAAGGACAGTGCCGTCAAGTCATTCCTTGTGTCCTTGAGGCATCCGGAAATAAGAAGACTCTAACACCTAGTTTCACCGGCTGTGCTACCTTGCCCTCCTCCACACATAAAAGGGATTTGCGAGAGCCTTCCACCTTGGTTATCATACCGCCTAGTTAATTATCATCTCATGTGGTTTTGTTTTCTCCTGCTAACAATCTCTCCTTTCATAAGCACCCATCAACTTTTCATCTGTATCTTGCAATGCCTTGCCAGGCTTTCATTTTCTTTGCTTTTCCCAAGAGATGGGGTGGAAAAATGTTTTTTACACTGTGTTCTAAACTCTGTAAAAAAGAAAAAAAAAAAAGCAGAACAAATACATGATAAGGAAACATTTGTTCAGGTTGTATTTTGACCACTATCTGTGACTTTTAAAATATGTTCACGGAAAGTAAAAAGAAAACCTTTTACTAGAATGTCCTTTCTGTGGGAAATACGACGACAATGTTGTCGTTACCCTTGGATATCCATTTTCTCTAAAGATTTCATGTAGTCTGTTGCTACCACATTGTGTTTTTCATTATTTCCTTTTTGCTTTAGTTTGGTTCTGAATCCTGTTGAAAGAAAAATTTATCTGTGCCTTAAAAAAAAAATAATAGGCAGGTTTGCATGTCGGACAGAAAATATTTGACCTGGGAGCAATTTCAAAAGTGGCCATCTCTCTCCTAGAGTCCCTGCTTTGTATGCATTAAAATTTGATGCTTAAGTGGAGGTCATAATAATTAGAAATGGCTCCTGGTTTTAACACAGCAGAACAAAGAAGTATGCATTTTATGTCCAGACAGTAAATCTATAAGGAATCTTATCTAGAGTAGCAGTGGGAGAGTGAGGGGGGTTCGTATGCACCCGGGGCAGTCTGGGTGGCTACTTAGCACTGGCGGTTCTGCAGCATCTGTGTCCCTAAGGATGTACTTGTGACTCAAGAAAAGAAGGGAAAAAGAGAAACCAAATCCAAGTGTAGTAGCACCCTAAAAATGAACATGCTAGAAAAAGGCTTATTTAAACTTGCTACCATTAATGTTCCTAATTATATTTTTAAATGAAATGAAGATTAGGAAACCATTTCAATTAAGCATGTAAGATTACCTGCTAAAGAATTATGAGGTCCATTAATTACAAAGAATTTTCCAAGTACCAAATGTACCATTTGTAGACAGGCTATAATTAACAAGTTATGGGCAATAAGTGGGAAGGAGCACAGTGGTTCATATTTTTCATCTCCAACTGACAAAACCCTTTTCCCCGTTTAAGATTATGGGAATACATTTTTCATTTCTTGTGTTCGCGTTTCTTCTAGTGATTCATTAGTAGCTCGGAGGGTTATTATTTTCCTAGAGCAAGTTTAATTCTGACATTTTCACTACTCAGATTTGGAATTAGACTTTTGTCTCTCTCATGCATTCAAGGCAAGCAATGTAAAGTTGTCAGGGCTATCTAGCTAAGAATCAGCAGCACCTTTGAAAACTAGATCCCTGTGGAGAGCCAACTACCCAAAAGTAGCAAGATCTGGAAGCATTAATGCTGCCCTGATTCCCAGTGCAATGCTGCCTGCAGCTGTGTGCTTAATGGGACATGTTACATTGGTGTGCATTTTGATGGTCAGGAAAGATCCTTTTTTTTATTACATTGCTAAGAATCAAAGGGAAATTTAGACTATTTTTACCACGAGAGTTATGAAAATGTATTGGCTTACCGATATATTTCTTTTAAGCAAGAGTATTCTGTTCTCTAATAAAACAGTTGGCAAAGTATCAGGGCTGACTATTACAGTAACGGAGTTCTCAGATACAGTTATCTTTAGCTGAGATGCTTGAGCCCTGGCGTACCATTCAAGGCTGTCACTAATTTTTAGAATTATATACAATTTCTCATTCTTACAAATCTGGCTTTGTTTTCATTTTTGCTAATTTGTATTCCATCTTGTTCTACCTTTTTTTGTTTTTAACTACCTTAAAAAATTATTTTGGAGCCAATATATTTCACATTTTTTGCTATGTTTTATTTTTAATGCTTTCTGGATTTTACAAAGTGGTTTTCTCTCTGTTAGTACAATTGCTGGAGAAGGAGGAGCATTGCGGGTGAGGGCTGGGGACAGGGCAGTGTCTGAGCGGAGCAGCTGTGCTAGCAAAGACCTTGGAAGGAAAGCAAGACCCAGAGACTGGGGCTCCCCAGACCAGGCAGGGACCACAGCATGAGGTCTTTGGAGCTTCCTGACAAACATGTTGCTGAAGTATAGAAGATACGAAATAGCTAGTGAAAAGAAGATTCAAACATGCCATGCAGAGTGGTCAGAAACAGCCAAAAGTACCAAAATAAGGCTGGGGATTTAAAAAAACAAACAAACAAAAAACTTACCCAGTGATAAATGGCTGTGAATGGGGCACATTGATAGGACTAAAGTGTCTTAGTAAAGATAGGACCTAGATTCATTCAAACCTTTAGGAGGGTGGTGATGTTTCATGGGGTTTTTGGTTTGTTTTTAGCACCATGTGGTTTTCTTCTTTCAAACATATGATGCTTTTAAAGCTACTGACACTTCTTAATGCTTCCTCACCACTATCCATTTAAATACTTGGGTTGTATTTTTTTTACTCTTTCCAAAGTTAAAGGTGATAGTACTTTTTGAAATGCTTTATTAGTTTGGTGATTCGTGGCTTTGGGACTTTCGAAATTTTATACGATTAGGGACTATAATTTTTAAAAAGACATAAAAAATCATAGCATAATGCAAAGGGAGTCACTAGAACTGCTACCAGAATGCAGAATTAAATAATTATAATCTTAAATTCAACATTTTCTATGTAGAGATTTTAAATTATTAATTCATTTAGAGAGAATATCTGTCTGTTGCCAGCATCAACTGGCAACAATGATAGTTTGTTTTGTAAACTATTGTTCATGTACATATGTTACATGGTAAATGTTTTCCTATACTTTTAATATTTGAAAATCCTACTTTAATTGCTGCATTAAAAAATCATTGTGTGGTCACACTGTAATTTACTTCAGTATTCTAGTAGTTATATGTAATGCAGAGTTAAAAAACTAAAACCCCAAATCTTCAGTCTTAAATTTTATTTGAATTATTGTCTTTGAAATAATCTGACTCAGTTTTCTTTTTTTTAAAGGCTGCTTTTCGGTAACCAGTCAGCAACCATCCTAATTCTTCCTCTCCCTGCAACTATAAAATTTTGCAAACAGAAAGGCTTCGCCTGCATTTCCTGGGAGCTGTAGGTGCGCCATTCAGCCCGGCAGATAGGTGGGATGGCCGTTGCGTTTCTCCCCGTTTCTTGGCTGCACACACAGCTGCATGCTCAACTACCTGTGCCTCGCAGCCATATCTCACCCCGGGAGATATCTCATATCTCATATCTCACGTGTGGTTCATACACACGTGAGAAGTGCTGGGGAGGGGAGAGCCTTCTGAGCGTCTCTTGTCTGTCTCTTCCTTCTCTCTTCTCACAGATGCGATGGCTCTGGCAGCCTTCTTGGGCCCTACAGACTAAGTGCCCATATTAGTGAGTGGCGTACAGGGAGGAGGAAGAACCCAGGTCTTTGATGACATCGTGGAGTAATGAGAGCAGCCCTCTCCAGGGCGGGATGAGTGAATGCCTGCCTTTACACAAGCCCCTGCTCTTTGCAGCCAAATGTAACCCACACTCACACAGTTGGCTAAATCTTTTCTAGGGTCCTTCAACATCATTATATAATACACAGGACTTCTTGGCAGAAGTGGATAGAAAGGTCAAGGAAAAGATAGTTTTTTATTAGTAAACAATCGCAAATTCTACAAAGGCTTATTTTTCCTGAGGTATATGCGTCTCTACTTAAGGTATTTAAATTTTAGACTTCCCATGGTACTAGCTTCTGCTCTAGCATTTCAAAAAAAAAAAGATCAGTTGAAATATGGCTAAGTAAGATAGCATAAAAGTTACTCAAGGATGTATTGCCATCTTCTCAAGTTCTTGTTTAGCAATAATTGATAAATTAGAGGCCACCTTTGGTGACAGCACTTTCTATGGGCGCTCTTAACACACACAGTGCCCTCAGACGGTGGGAACTGTTATATATCCCTGGTTAGCACATGAAAAAATATGCCTAGCTTACCCCAATAACCCTGGTCCATCTTAATTTGCTTTCCTTTTTTCTTTTTCTGACACACCTAATAGCCTCTCATTTGCTGTATAGTTTACATTGTCTATTGACTTATTTTTAACTGTGTCTGCACAGTAGAATATAACCTCTGAGAGGCCAGGAATCTTTGTATGTTCATTTCCCGCTGCATCCACAGGCCTACAGCGGTGACTGGTATATAATAGTTGCTCAACAAATCCTCACTGACCTGAGTTACTGACATCACTTGCCTGAGAGTACGCAACTAGTCAGGGAACAGACTATAATTTGAGCTCTTCTAGCTCAAAAAGTCATGTTCTGAATTATGATATATTATCTTCAAAGATCCTTATTTTGTCCATCAAAGTGCTATTCGAAATTAGTTATGATAGAGTTATGGTCACTCTCTTGTCCTTATCTAGAACACAGAGAGGGACCAATGAAGATCCTGAGTCATCAAGGCTGGATGAAATATACAATTTTTAAAATTTTTTAAAATTTCCTTGCTTATTTTAATTTTTTTTCCTTCTTATTTTCTTGCCTTTTTTTTTTTAAATTTTTTTATTGAGACAGAGTTCCACCCCTATTCCCTGAGCAGCGTGTAATGGTGTCACAGCTCAGACTCAGGTTGTAAGCCCCCCACTGCCTCAGCCTCTGGAAGCCACTGGGATTATAGGTGCTTGCTGCAGCCCCCAGCTGGGTTTGTTTCATTTTTTTTAATGAGTCAGGGTCTTACTCTCGCTCAGGAAAATGGCTTGAAATGGCTTGGAATTTTTACAGTAAATATCCTTTTTAAAAAAATTAGCAGTCTATATGTATACATGTGATTTTTGGAACAGTTTCAGAGAAAAAGTACAGAGTCCCCATACACCCCTCATCTGCCCATCACCTCCACCGTCTAGTTTTTTCTTTTATTAATGCTGTGTATGATTAGGGTGGTATTTCTGTTATAGTTGGCAAGCTGGTATTATAACACTGTTATTGGCTAAGGTGTGTAGTTTACATTAGTCTTCATTAGTGCAAGTCTTATGGATGTTTGTAACTTGGGGATTTCCTATGATAGTTTCCTTTCATAAGTGCAAGTTGTATGTAAGTTGAATGTTAGTAATTTGGACACTGCCTGGACAAAACACCAGACTTCTGTGCACGAACTGAGAAGTCACTGTCACAAACGCTCAAATCAGCTCTCATGTGGTCAGTTTCTTAATAACATATTTCTTGTGTTTATATTGTATTTATCTTGCTAATTAATAGGTAATATACATCCATTCGATAATCTTTGTTAATCTGCTGATAACAGTGTATGTCACACAGAGCTGACAGAAATTTTCACCTGTGGCGTGGATAACCCTCCTCTGTTTCCTCGATAGCTTGCCGTTTTTTTATTTTCTCTTTTCATTACACACTGAAGAAGGTAAGCAGTGTGTTTCTGTTTTAGGATTTGCTGTGTTTATTAAATGGTTGGATCATGCTGTCCTAGTGGCATTTAGAAAATCTTTAAGCAGGAAAACGCCAGACTTGATCTGACAAGGCACTTTGTCAGTTTCTTGTCACACAGTTGAGGATAAACAAGTGGCTGCATCTCAGTTCTGCTGACGGGGCTGTTTTATAAGTAAAGCAGCTGCCGTGTTCCAGGGGCTTAAAAGAAGTTTCTTGTAGTGCTTCATCCAGCCCTGCCCTGCCTCATTTCATACTTCTGTCTACCTTTATCGAACATGAGCAATCGATTCTGCACTCTTGGTGTATTTTGCCACATGAAATAAAAATTATCAGAGACTTGAATGTATTCATTTCTTCTTTTCCTCTTATAAAGCGCCTTTATTCCTATTATCTATTTGGTGAATTTTTCCTGTCTTTTTTTTAATCTGGTCTCTGCAGATAAAAGGTACCACTGTATTATTTATCCAGCCTTGATGACTCAGGGTCTTCATTGATCCCTTTCTGTGTTCCAGATAAGGACAATGGAGTGAACAAAGGCTTCTGTTAATTAGCGAAGTATTGGAGTTCTTATCAGCTTGGATGTGCTCTATCTGAGGTCGTAGGCTGGATCCTCAAATAGTCTTGCCTAGTCTGGGAGGTAGACAAGTAAATAGCTATTTGCAGCAAAATGAGTACGTTATGAAAGCATAGGCATGGGGGGGAACTGAAGTGTGTGACTTATGCTTAATGTTGGTGTTTGGTGGGACCTCATGGCAGAGACAAAGGGATGTTAACAGACCAATCTGTAAAGACAGGATGATGCCAGGTTATAAATTATAAATTGTTAATTTCAAGTTGAAATCATAAGGAGTCTGGGCTCTATTGAGTAATTAATTGATGTGGAATCATCAAACATTTTTAAAATGCAGAACAAGTGAACCTGGATTTCTAATTGTCTTCTGAACTTTGCGTTGTAACCCATAGACATCTCAAAAGCTCTTCAAGATCAAAACCAAACTTCTTACCCTCTCTTCCTTGTCCTTCCTCTTCTGGTCTTCCCTGTCTTATTTATGAACCTCGTCATCTGCAGCACCCAGCTAAGCAACAGATCTTGTGGTCATCTGCATCTCTTTGTCCTCTGTCCCATGGCCAGTGAGCAGCGTGAGTCCTGTGAATGGCAGTCCAGTTCATCCCCCTGCTCTCCATTTTTAATCTAATCTTTTATCAATTTAGTACCATTTAACACATTAATTGTTCACAGTACACAGAGGCCAAGTATTTTACTTTATTGCTTTAGCACATTGGACTAAAATGCTACTAAATCTTTTTAAAAGCTCATCATAGTATGTATACAACATGCCTTTTAAGAACACTAGGAAACAGGCTTGGGGTGGTAGCTCATGCCTATAATCCTAGCACTCCAGAAGGCCAAGGTGGGAGGTTTCTTGAGCTCAAGAGTTTTAGACTAGCCTGAGCAAGAGCAAAACCCCGTCTTAATAAAATAGAAAAAATTAGAGGTGGAGTTAGGAGGATTGCTTGAACCCAAGAATTTGAGCTATTGCTGTAAGCTAGGCTAATGCCATGATACTCTAGCCTAGGCAACAGAGTGAGACTATGTCTCAAAAACAAACAAAAATATTAGAAACAGTATCAGCACATTAGAAAGTCACAGGATGGGCACTGTACACCATTGAAACCTCTCTCTAACTTTGTATGTCCCTCAGTGATTCTCTCTATTATATTAGTTAGGATTAGGTTTGGAACTATAGCTGTCAATTAATAATAGTGGCTTAATCAAGAAAATAGTTTGTCTCACATATAAGTCTGGAGGCTACCAGTCTGTCCATCATGTCATTGAGGATATAGGGACTTTGTATTTTTCTGCTCAAATTCCGTCTTCTAGATTATTTCCTGGTACAAGATGGCTGCTGGGACTCCAGCCATTACATCAATGGAACAATCCCCGAAAGAAAGAAAAGTAGTTCAGTAAAAATTTGTTGTCCAGCTAAGCCATTTCTTATAAAGTAGCCTTTGTGAACATCTCACACACCATTTCAACTTCATAGACCACTATTGAGTCACAAAGCCCTGCAAGAAGGCTGAGAAAAGTCATCTTTCCTTTTTCAGAAGACAATGTGCTCAATTTACTTGGGGTTCTAACATTAAGGAAGAAAAGGGAGAATGATGTTGGTATAGCCAGCTGGGGTGGGAGGTTTGGGGGAGAGACAAATAGTTCTCTGCTCAGGATACATAAAACAACCCTCTTCATATTGGGTGAAATAAGCCTGTTGTTACTGCTACATTTGGGTGGTTCAGGTCTAAGATATTTAGGCTGTGAGGCTGGCATGCTAGCAAGTATCCTCATTAAATAAACTCACCTTCCAGCTTTCTACTCCCCTACCTGTCAAGTCATGTGAAGTGTCAGACAGAAGCTCATAACCTGAGTGTTGCTCTTCACAGAAAGGTAGGAACATGCCGAGCTGCTAAATAAGGTGTTGATAAATTGCTGCTCCGGGAGCTCTGTCTTGACACACGCTATAGGTTTCAGCCGTTACCTCAATGCGATGGTTCTCAGGCCGCATATCAGTCACCTTGAGAGTTCATTAAACAGACACATGACCGGGCACCAACTCCCACAAAGGTTCTATTTTAATAGATGTGGAGACCATTCCATCCTTAACTGAAAATCATTGCCCTCATTAATGGACAGCTTTCGAGTACATGTTTCCCACGAATAAAAGCCACTGTGTAAAGTCCTGGGCTCCTGGGTTATTGAGAGACAAAATTAGGAGGTTTTGTAAGTGATCTGGATCAATATATATGAATCCTGACTACATTATCACTGTAGTGTCTCCATTGAATTCATTTTTATATCACTTTTTTATTATCTTTTTACCAAAATATGTTGGGATTGAGGGGATCTAAGGAATAAAATCATGACTTCCATTTCTACACTGTTCCTTTATTTTAAAAGGCTTGTCTCTTTTCAGAGGGTTTTACAAAATCTCATATGATAATCGTTTTCTAGAGCAGAGAATTGAAACAGAAAATCATACTTTTAAAGTTTTCTAGAGCAGAGAATTGAAACAGAAAATCATACTTTTAAAGTTCTATTTAAATGAAAAAGCATTTAAGGGATTCATACAGAAAAGCAGCCAATTTGTTTGCATTTCCCCACTTTCATTTTCCAACTGATTAAAGAACACAAACCTTGTGAAAGATTTGAATTCCAGTGACACTCCTATACCCCCCACCACCTCGGGCTCACCCCCCCCCCACCCCATCTCAGGGCTCTTTCCAGGAACCGTAAATAAAACTCGCAAGAAACACACCTAAGGACACAACTTGCCACTCACAAAACGACACACAAACTTATGAATGTAGGAAGCAGTGGAGTTATTGCCATTTTTAAGTTAAATTTTCTTCTCTTTTCCTCTTATATATGCCATAACCCCCTCTGTGTGAATGATTTATTTTATTTACATGTACATAAAGGTAGAAAGTAGAAAATAATGTGGCTAAAAGTTACAGGGACAGAATGATTTCCTTGAGGTTTTCGGGTTTGTCTTTTTTTCTTTTTCTTTTTTTTTTTTTTTTTTTTTAAGTTTTTGGCCAGGGCTGGGTTTGAACCTGCCACCTCCTGCATAAGGGGCCGATGCCCTACTCCTTTGAGCCACAGGCAGCGCCCTCGGGTTTGTCTTTTTTATGAGACAGAGTCTAACTTTCTTACCCTGGTAGAGTGCAGTGACGTCATAGCTCACAGCAACCTCAAACTCTTGGGCTCAAGCAATTTTCTTGCCTCAGCCTCCCTAGTAGCTGGAACTACAGGTGCCTCCCACAACGCCTGGCTGTTTTTTTTAGAGACGGGATTTTGCTCTTACTCAAGCTGGCCTTGAACTCATGAGCGCAAGCAATCCACTCCATTCTCCTCAGACTCCTAGAGGTTTTTGCTTAGAAGTCACCACTGCAGGCAGGCCATCAACATCATGTGTCCTGCGCACCCTCTGACGTTTCCTATTCCCCTTTCCTGTTGCATTCTCTCTCCTATAACAGATTCTGTATTTTTGCTTATTTCCGTTATATATTAGCAATGTCTTAAAATAAGTTTTATGAGAGCAATGATTTTCTACTTGTTCATTCTGAAATCCCTGTCACCTGGAATGCTGCTTGGGCACAGAGCAGGTGCCGGATAAAGGAATTTAATTGAATGAATAAATGAAAACACATTAGAAGTTAATTGTCCTAGCATTCAGTTTGATTATTTTTATACCACTTGTTAAAGTGGTGTCTTTTAAATAAATGTATTCTGAAACTAAGGCAGTGCTTGGTACGACTGACCTTATAGTCTGTCTTGCTGCTGTTGGAACTTGCTACAGATGCCAGTTTTCCCTACGTTTAGACAAGTTTTGATTACTTTTTGGTTAGATTAACTGTAATTTTCCTCTCCTTGGGTATCCTCTTAGTTTTTCTAGAGACAAAATTAGCGTGAGTCTCATTTAAAAAACAGCTTGATGTTACAATGAATAGATTCTTTTCCATCTTGGATTAAATTTTGTTCATTGGAACAGTAACTGCATATAATACAATCCTATTATTATACAGATAGGTAAAAGATTTTATTATATTTGTAACCAATGACATATGAAAATGGGGCCATTATTTTAGGATTTATGTTCTAGCATCAGAAGTTAAATTGATAAATTTGCAGTTTATTATAAAACATGTATTTCTTGAATTGTTATAGTATTTAAGTATTTCAAACTGAATTATCCCTGTAGGGTAGGAAATATTTTTACAGTGACAAAGTCACCTTCAGGTAGAATATCTTAGAAACTCTAATTGAAGGCCTAAAATAGCACTGGCATTTAGCTCAGCGATGCACCTATTAAATAGTAATCACACCTTAACTTGATAAGAGTTTTCCAGGTCATGCTTCCCAAACATGGTGGAATGGTGTGTCTTCTCAGTTACTGAAGTGAGTGGTTTGGGAGCAAATACAATCAACGTCTTTGTCTCGTGGCTGTACCCCATGTCAGGTTGCCTCACACCCATGTACGTGCATTCTGAGTCATGTGCCTTGGAGGTGTATGTAGATTAAAATCATGAAGTCATTTGTGTACCTCAGCCTGGAGGCTGGTGGCTCCAGCTTGATTCAACTTTGTGGCCATTTTCAGGATTGCCAGTTTCTAGTCATGACTTGGTTTTCACTTGTTTGCTTAGGCAAGTTCAATAGTTGATAGTATATATGCCTGAATTACCAGGTATTTGTCAAGCAATACGTGAAACCCTATGACAGTATGAGCCAAACTATAAGAACGGAAACATTGATGGGTTGTAGACTCAGAATTTTAGGTGTTGGAGTCAACAAAGAAGCATTCTAAAAATAGGGCAGAAGACAAAAAGGGACCTGGTTCTGCCTGGTGTCTTCTGTCGGCATTGGTGTAGGTTGGTCAGGGATGTCCTGTAGTTACTTGGCTGTCTAGTTTTGGTTTCTATGTAAATAGATAATTAGAGATTAGGTTTTCAATAACATTACAGTTTCATTAATCACCCAGTCATTCTGTCTCATTGATTTTAAGAGCTCTTAATTCATTGAGAGGGAAGCTTTATCTTATATTCAGCAAAGCTCTTCTGTATTGCTAGTTCAGCTTCTTGATATAGTTCAGTTGCATTAATCTGTCTTACTTGTATCTTGCAACTCCTCCCCCCCAGAAATGATTACACAATTTTGGAGGATTAGAAGCTGGGAAAACAGCAAGACTGGCTTGATTATAATCAGAAACTGATTATCAAAACTTAACTGCTTGAAGATCAGTTTCTTCTTCGTAATTATCTCAGCAGCTCAAAGGAAAATTTCTCTGTCCTAATTAGAAGATAAATAATATATAAAGATGTTCCACTCATTTAAAGGGTATAGTTTGATTAGTTGACTCATTAGTATTGAGTAATGATAAACCAAATTTTGATTCCCTTTTGAATTTTAATATATGAAAATAGCTTTAAAGAAAGGAGAGGTAATTGTTTTCCTAAACTATCAATTTTTTATCAGTGTTTAATTTAGAAAATTAATGTTTAATACTGAACATAATATAAAACTTGAGCCTCACAGATAGAGGGCTCACTGGGAAACACTTACTCACTTCATGAATTTTATTCAAACATTACAAAATTGGGCAAAATGAGCTTTTTATTGTCTTGATTCGTAATAATTCTCTGATTGTGTTTAATAGAAGTGACTTAATATGTTAGTGATTCAGAAAGTTTATATTGTAGTGGATAAATAGGTTTTCTACAAAAAGAAGAAAAAGATAGGTTACTCTGTGATACTGGGTTTTTATTCTTGGGGTCAGAGTCAGCTAGACTGTGGTCAGAGCATAACAAATCAGGATTTAGCTTCAGAAGGGAAAAAGCCAAAGAGGGTTGTGAAATTTAGGACTTGAAAAGAACCCTAGAATTTATTCAGTCCAGCTCCTACCTCCATGCTTGAGTAGCCGGATGGGTGAAGTGACTTGCCCAGTGTCACACAGCTGGTTAATAGCAGATTAAGGCTTGAGAGTGGGGCTGCTGTGCCTTACTATTTTTGTCCTGTTTCCTGCTCCTTTAATAATTATAGGGATTGGGGAATAAAAGCACTTTTCTCTCTCTACTTCTTCATTCCTCTGCTATTCATTTAGAAAAAATGGTGTTCTCTATTTATGTAATGTTACAGGTATTTGGCTACTTTTCCAGTGTCTGAAACTTGAATTTTCCTGCACCACTCTTAAATAATGATAAAATGATGCACTTTTTTCTTTTTAATATATTCACGCATGTAAAATATGTTTTCGACAGGCATTTCTAGATAGGAGATGAGTTTAGGAAATATAGCACTGTTATGCTTACTATGTTTGGATTCATATTCATATAATGTGACCTATTACTTGTAGGTTTTCAGAAATAGTATGTAGACATGGTGACAAGATGACAATTTAAATAGCCAGTTAAATGTCTTACACAGGAAAAGTTAAACCTAGAGCATGTTTAAAAGAGGAAAGAGATGACTTTTCAAACGTTTCATATGCGATTTCTTTAAAGTATCATCAGGAAGATGATTTTTTTAATTGTCTTTATTATTAAATCATAGCTGTGTACAATAGTGCACACATCAAGGGGTACAATGTGCTGGTTTCATATACAATCTGAACTATTTTCATCAAACTGATTAACATAGCCTTCCTGGCATTTTCT
>CAUYON010009872.1:0-11923 GCA_963573935.1 Arctocebus calabarensis | reverse complement strand
AATAGCCGGGCGCTGTGGCGGGCGCCTGTAGTCCCAGCTACTAGGGAGGCTGAGGCAAGAGAATTGCTTAAGCCCAAGAGCTGGAGGTTGCTGTGAGCAGTGTGACGCCACGGCACTCTACCCAGGGCGATAAAGTGAGACCCTGTCTCTACAAAAAAAAAAACAAACTCAGCCCTGGCTAAAGGCAACAACAACAAAAAAAGAATACAGTCTATAATATAACAAACAAAATATGTTTTGATTGACTGTTTATGTTATTGGTAAGACTTGAGGTCGATAATAGGCTATTAGTTAAGTTTTAGGGAAGTCAAAAGTTAAACACAATTTTCATGGATCTCTGATCTTTGAACTGTTCAAGGGTCAAATGTATGTATGCATGTGTGTGTAGAGCTGTCCAAAAAGGATCTAGCCATTGTTAATACTAGTTTTCATCTTTGTAGAAAATATGATCAGTTTATAGAAAACTGATACTAGGCTCGGCGCCTGTGGCTCAAGTGGCTAAGGCGCCAGCCACGTACATCTGAGCTGGCGGGTTCGAATTCAGACTGGGCCGACTGAAGAACAATGATGGCTGCAACCAAAAAATGGCTGGGCATTGTGGTGGGTGCCTGTAGTCCCAGCTACTTGGGAGGCAGAGGCAGGAGACTTCCTTGAGCCCAGGAATTAGAGGTTGCTGTGAGCTGTGATGCCACAGCACTCTATCCAGGGTGACAGCTTGAAGCGCTGTCTCAAAAAAAAAAAAAAAAAGAAAGAAAAGAAAACTGATACTAATACAAATTACTCTTGTTCATATAAATGCAATTAATTGTGTCTCCCCCGACCCCCTGCCTTGGGTTGAAATTCATAATTGCCCTACAGAAGATCAGTTTTAAGTGTTTGTAAATCCATTTTATAATTTCTATTCATTCTGTATAAACGTATGGTTCTTGGAATTCTATCTTGAACTGTTTGTAACATCTTACTAATCCCCTCATTTTATTAATGAGTAAAATAAAATCTTTGACATGTCCATTTTCTATTTATATGAGTCTGAAGATTGTCTTTTCACACATTTCATCACTACTCATAAGATGACTCTTTTCTCCTTTATGTAGCCTTGTCACCTTCTAACAAGGAGCAAAGCCTAAAGCATGACTGTTAAATCACTGGTCCATGAGGGACCTGGAGTCTTTGGCAGAAGGAAAGGATATCAAAAAAAGATAAATGTTATAAAATGAACACCTTCATTATGAGAAGTCTGAAATCCAATCTCTTGGTTACTGGTTTGAGGTCATCACATATATGTAGAATCCTTATATAAATTTTAAATGTGGGTAGGTGTGTTAGGTCAAACCACATAAAATTGCTATATTATAGGTTTGAGTGGTCAAATTTTAGCAAATCCATTTGGTTAAACCTAACATTATATGTATGCATATATTAATATACAATAAACAGATGAACATACATACATGGATACACACAACACACATTTATACAGAACACACCCCTAAATGATAAGAGAACTTTCTGTGCTAATGTATGTATAAATAGAGAACCATGTTTCTTAGTATATGTGTTTAGTTTTTTTTTTAAGCGCTCATTTCAAAAAGTTTTTGTAAACTCTCAAGGAAGTGTAGAGGCAATTCAGTGTTATGGGAAACCTATTAGGCCAGAAATTAAGAGACCTGAAGTTTAACTCTTGCTCTAAAGTGCACTAATTCCACTAGTAGACATCACATTAGTAATTTTTTTTATTATTCTGGAGGATTTTGCAGTGTCTCATCTGTTTTGTTTTTTCCGACGATCCAGAATGAATAGGAGACTAGGTTGAGCTGAAGCTTGTCATTCTCTGTTATTTCTGGTTGTTTTGTCTCAAATTTTGCAAAGTGAACTTCTTTTCTCATGGGCCTCTTTCTTCCAAAAAAAGAGAGCAATAAAACAAAATGCAGCTGAGATTTCATTCATCAGGGGCCCAGTGATTCAGGGATTGGCTCTCCCACATTTTATAGAACACTTCCTCCTGCCACCCAAACCTACACCCTCCCATGACCATATTGGTGAAGGAGCTGCCCATGACAGCAATGCCTCATGCACACAGAGGAGGGTCAAACTGGACCCACTCATGGTACCACCCATGCTCTTGATTTCCCAGTCATGGCAAAGTCTTGTGTTGAGGCATCTTTATGTTCTCACCTTCTCCTCTGCAAAGCATGTGACCTTTAAGCACAACAGCCCTTAGAAAATGATCAGCCCATTAACTTTGTCTGGACAGAAGGGAAACAGAAGGCATAATTTCCTCTTGGCAGGGTATGTCGTTGGTGCAGTTTACTACTCTATACAAAAGAATTGAATTTTCTCCAATCATTAGGAGTAAGTAAAAAATTGCTCCTTAAGGCAGTGACTGTTGGGGGCACCCAGAGGCATACAGGAGATACACATACATATAAAGGCCAGGATGAAGGAGAGACAAAAAGAAAGGGTACACACATTTTTATGTAATTATTGAGATATAGTTCATATACCATAAAATCACCCTTTTAAAATATGAAATTCAAGAATTTTTAATACACTGAAAGAGTTAAGTTAATGCTGCTATGTAATTAAGAATATTTTTAGGCCACTGTAGGTCAGTGCTTAGTGCACCAGCCCCCCACTCCAGGAGCAGCAAGTTTGGCCTCACCTCGGCCTGATGAACAAACAAACAAACAAAGAATATTTGTATCACCTTTCAAGATAAATATAATCTCTTACCCATTATTAGTCTTTTCGTATCTTCCCCTCCTCCCAGGCCCTGGCAACCTGTGATTTAGTTTCTGTCTCTATAGATTTCTCTGTTCTGGACATTTCACATACCTTACACTCTATTTGGACTTTTGTATCTGGCTTCTTTCAGTTAGTGACTTCAAAGTTTTTAAAGTTTATCCATGTGGTAGCATGTATCAGCATTTCATTTCTCTTTGTGGCTGGATAAATAATATTCTACTGTATGGACATACCACATTGTGTTTATCTGCTCATCAGTTGTTGGATGTTTGGGTTGTTTCTACTCTTTGGCTACTGTGAAAAATGCTGCCACTGTGGGGATTCACATTCAAGTTTTGTGTAGAGACATGTTTTCATTTCTCTAGGGTATGCACCTCGGAGGAGAGTTTCCAGTTCATATGAGAACTCTATTTAATATTATGAGCAACTGACAAACTTTTCTAAAGAGGCTGCACCATTTTAAAGTCCCATAGTAAACTAAGATGGTTCTAATCTTTCTACAGGCTTACCAATGCTTTTATTTGTCTTCTTAGTTATAACCATCCTAGTGGGTATAAAGTAGTATCTCATTGTGGTTTTGATTTTCATTTTCCTAATTGCCAATGATTTTGAGCATCTTTTCATGCATTCATTGTTGTTTATACATCTTCAGAAAAATGTCTCTTTATATATTGGCCCATTAGAAAAAATTGAACTATATTTCTCTTGAGTTATAAATGTTCTACATCAAGGGTTCACTTCATGTATTAGTGTAAGTAAACTTCCCAGCCAGCACCACAGGGAAGGAAAGGTATTGCAAGGATCTTGCTGGCAGTTGGGGCAGCAAAGCCCAGGTGTGACAAGGCCTCAGGTGGCAGTTGAGACTGAACAGTGTGCTCCTCCACATGCTGCGTGTAGAACTGGGTAGACCTGGACTGTCACACAAGATACTGCAGTTAGAAAGGCCCCATGCTGGTTTAATATTCTGTCTTCACCATCCCGACATTCTTAATAATTTTTGAGCCAAGGATCCTTCATTTTCATCTTGCATGAGGCTCTGAAAATTATGCAACTAGTCCTGGGCAGGCCTGCCTTTGGGGGAGAAGTGACCTGTTTGGACTCTAGTTCTGTTCTTGTACTGGTCTTTAGGGGGCCCATTCTGATAGCATGACTCTCCACCCTTTGCCAACTCTACTCCTAACACAAACACTAGACTCACACAGCCCTTTGTTTTCCTCCTGTTCTCCTTCTAAGCCCCAGTAGCAATAGGCTCCCAAGGGGTTCTGTGCCCTGCCATGCAATCCAGGCTTCCAGCAGGAGCTGAGAGATAAGAGTTCCTTATCACTTCTGGGGATTTCAAAGCTCTACCTACTTTGCATGTCTGCTATGAGGTATCATCTATCTCAGCCTGGTGAGTGCTATAGGTGTTAAAGTAACAGCGACCACTATCTGAGGGCTGCTGTGGGGGCCCTTGGATAGGTGCTGGCCTCTGACCTTGAGGTAGCTCTTTGGCCAGTGGCCTTTCCTGTTGCTGAAGGTAATCAGAAAGCCTACAGGTTTCTCCGAAACATATTTTGAGCATGTGTCTAAAAACAGTTCACACATACAACATCCGATCACTGAAATAACAGTGTTCTCAGTATCATATATATAGCATTCTAAGTACCATCTTTAAGAAACTGCATTTACTCATATTTCAGGAATAATATTGTGATAAACAATTCCATTCACAGAACATACATTCTCAACAGCATAATGTAACAGTAACGTTCTCAGGTGTAATGGAGTCTACAAAAACATCACTTCTACTGTGACAGTCTGTTGTTGAAATAACATGGTTCACCATATGTTATTTATAGATTATAAGAACTATCTCTTTCTTTCTTCAGATAGAGTTGCACTCTGTTGCCCAGGCTAAAATGTCATGTCATCAGCCTAGATCAGAGCAACCTCACAGAGGCTTGATATGAAACCAGGTGGTGTCTCCCATGGGCTGGGGTTAAGTTATGAACTAGATGCGAACTGCCAGGACTGACTGAACAGCCCAATTTTCTGCCACAGTTGGGACAGGGGAGGAGACCCTGCTGGGACTGGGGCATGAAAGGGAAGTAAGCTCATTTATTCTAGAGTCATGTTTAAGTCCAATTTTTTTTTGGTTTAGTTTTTGCTTGGAGGATCTGTCCATTTCTGTCCATGGGATGTTGAAGTTCCTGGCTATTATGGTGTTGTTGTTTATCATATTGTTCAGACCAAGCAGAGTTTGGGAGTGTTTAAGTTTGATGCATAAATATTTAAGATTGAACAATACTTGTTGAATTATTCCCTTCCTTAGTATGTAGTGTCCATCTTTGTCTGCCTTTGCTTTGTTGCTTTGAAGTTAATTATACTTGCAATAAGACTCCAAACTTCTGCTTTTGTTTAGTTTCTATTTGTATGAAATGTGGTTTTCCAGCCCTTCAATCCTGAGTGTTGATTTATCCTTGGGGGTTAGATGTACTTCCTGAAGACAACATATATTTAGCTTGTATTTTTTATCCAGTCAGGTGGTCTGCATTTCTTCAGTGCGGAATTCAAGCTGTTCGCATTTATTGAGAGAATTGATAATTAGGATAGATTTCTGGTCATCTTGTAGTATGGGGCCTTGTTTTATCACTTTGGCCATTGTTGTAGCCAGCCTTTGTCCTTTTTTTTTAAGTGTCTTTGCTTTCCTAGGTGTCCATTTGTTGGTCTGTGTACTTCCTGAAGAGCAAGTCATATAGTGGCAATTTCCCTAATGTTTTCTTATCAGTAAATGATGTGATTTCTCCATTGAATGTAAAAGGTTTGTGAGATACAGAATCCTAGGTTGGTAGTTGTTTTGTTTGAGAAGATAGAAGGTAGGAGCCTACTCTCTTTTGACTAGTAAAGTTTCTGCTAAGAAATCAGCTGATAATCTCATGGATTTGCTCTTATAAGCCAGCTGCTATTCATGTCTGGCTGCATGCAGAATTTTCTCTTTCATTCTAACTTTGGCCAGGATGTATATCATCCTGGGGGTTGATATACATCTAGTAGTTAGAGGGATGTGTCTGAATCTTCTGTGATGCTTGGGAAATTTTCAGCCATAATATCATCAACTAGAGCTTTCATGCTTTGGTAACTCTCTTCTCCTTCAGGGATACCTATAATTCATATGTTTGTACACTTCATGTAGTCCCATGAGAGACTAAGGGATTACTCTGCTTTTACTCTCTTCTGTCTCTTTAAATGACAGGAGTAACTTAAGAGCTTTATCTTCAAGCTTGACATTCTTTCTTCTTCACGGCTTTAAATTGTTGAAATTCTCTACTTGGTAACTTTCTAGTCAATTTTTTGGACTTATTTTTGATGGCTTTCCATTATTTTAATTCCCTTCATCATATTTGCCATGTATAATCTGAATTCCATTTCTGTCATTTATATAATTTCTTTATAATTGGAGTCTTCTGTAGTACCTCCATTGTGATCCCTTGGGAGAGTTGATCTGTTCTGGTTCTTCATTTTTCCAGAATTTTGTGGGATTTTTTTTCTTGGTTTTTCCTTATGTATGGTTTCTTTTTCTTTATTTCTTCCTCTAACTTTTTTTCTCTTTTCCTCCTTTTCTTTGTTCTTTTTTAACTTTATGCCATGGAGTTAAAATGACCCTATGGTATAGAAAAGAAAGAGAGAAGGGTAAAAAAAGGAAGAATAAAACATAATAATATTAATAGTAATGAAATAAAAATTTTTATCTTTTTATTTTATTTTTATTTATTTATTTATTTATTTTTTGAGACAGAGCCTCAAGCTGTCACCCTCGGTAGAGTGTCGTGGCATTACAGCTCACAGCAACCTCCAATTCCTGGGCTCAAGCGAGTCTCCTGCCTCCGCCTCCCAAGTAGCTGGGACTGCAGGTGCCTGCCACAATGCCGACCATTTTTGTTTTGGTTGCAGCCATTATTGTTGTTTGGTGAGACCAGGCTGGATTTGAACCCGCCAGCTTCGGTGTACGTGGCTGGCGCCTTAGCCTGCTGAGCCACAGGCGCCGAGCCAGAAATAAAAATTTTTAAAGGAAAAAATCAAACTATGTTTAATGTAATCCTCTTTGGTGCCCTGGAAGAGATAATTAAAGGTAAAAAAGAAAAAAAATGTTTAAAGGAAGAAAAAAATGGAAAGAAAACATTTTTAATTGTTGATGCTATCTATAATCTTCTTAGATATCCTGGAGAATTAAAGAGAAAAAATTAGCAAGGACCCTAGATGGCGCTCCAGCACCAGCAGAAACAGCCATCTCTGAATGGAATGATCCCAGACTGAATTTCCATTTGTTAGACATTTTATCAACTGGTCATCTAGGAGACTGGGCTGGGTTTCCTGTTTTATTCTGGAAGAGGAGATCGTGCAGCGGATATTGAAGCCCCTGTGGGTGGTGCCACAGGCCTGGAAGGTATATGGGATGTTCAAGGACAGCCCACCCTAGTTCCAGATCCAGTTAGGGAGTTAGATGTATTCGGTGGGGCAGGGACCATGTCTCAGGGATGTTCTCAACTCAAGGAGTTCCTTGGGAAAATCTCCCTGGTCTATTTGGCTGAGTTGTGGATCAGCCCAAACTTGACTACCACAACTTGGCAGGTGGAGTTAGAGCAGGCCATGGAGCTGTTTGACCCCTGGCTCCCCTCAGTCCATAGAAAGCCACACTAAGCAGGGCACACTTGGGCATAAGCAGACTCAGAGCCTCAGCAATCTGCATACCTTCCTTGTGTCTCTCCAAAATAGTGCAGTGGGTGCCATTTCTCCTATGCTCAATAAGTTGCTCATGCCTGTGCTCTGTGAGGGAAGCGCCCAGCTGTAAGTAACCAGCTCCTTCCCAAAGAAGCCACAGGACAGTGTGCTCCTTCTCCTGTGCTCCTGCTTAGAATGCAGGGTGCTTGTGCACTCAACAGCCTGATGGGTTTCTGAGGTTTTTCCTAGATCTTTAGCTTTGCTTTCTTTTTTTTTGTCTCATTTTTTTTCATCATTTCTTTAATACATATTTGTTTCTGTTTTTTTCCAAACGGTGGAAATATTTCCTTTCTTACCATTTCTTGCTCTTCCATTTTCAGTCTTCTAATTTTACTTTACCATTGTTCTTTTCTTGAAATGTGGGGCATTTGCTTACTGTGTGTGTTATAAGAGCCACTCCTCCTATGCTTGGAACCAGCACATGATTTAGACAGAAACCTTGCAACTAGATCAAGCCACCGACATGTGCTTATTTTGCTGAAACTTCTCCTAGCAGATATTAGTTAGAATTTAGATGTGACGATATGACATTCCTCTGGACATTCTGGATTTGTGAAATAAGTATCTGTTGGCTTCACTGTGTTTCAAAAGGGTTGTTGTCTCATTCCCCACTGAAGGAAGGGAGAAAATTGTAAATTCCAGAGTCCATCACAGGCTTCCCAGAAAGGCTGGCAATGGAGCTCTGGGATAGCAAAGCCTCAGGTTTAGCTCTGAAACTTCTGCAGCTGTGGAAAGGAAGGGATCCTACAAGAATCATTCCACAGGGAATGCAGAATAAATGATCAATACAGGCCATCTGTATTGGGTAAGAATGAGATAGGTTCTGTAGGTTTGTTCTTAAGTTGAATTTGTATGTAAGGTGGAACAGCTATATTTGCCTATTGCCTATATAAACTGTTCATAAGTGTTAGTTGTCTGTAAGTCAGATGTTTGTAACTCAGGGAATGCCGATCATCAAACAAGAAGTGCTTGTGTGCAGGTTATGAGGCAAATCTAGGCACCCTTGGCTATATTAACAGGGCGGGCTGATTACCACAAGGGGCAGACCCAGTGCAGGAAGGTGCCAGTGCAGGGGCAGAGCACTTCCCTTAATTGGCACTGCAGGTGGACGTGCAGATGGCAAAGGTCCTCCTTCACAGATGTGGGGCAGGACCCAGGCTGACAGGGGCACTTCTGTTTTCGGTGTGTGGCTTCCAGGGTTGCATTGGAGACCACCTTCCATCCAGCCAGCTGGAAGAGAAAGCTGTGTGTGGGGCAGGTATGTGGGCTCTCTCTGGGTTGGGACCAGAGGGGCCATGCAGCCCCTGTTCAAACTCACGGGTTACAAGTCAGTCTGTGGCCACTCTGATGGCAACAGAAGCTGAAAATGAATCCCAGCTGTGGACCCAGGGAACAGAAAACAAACCTTGGCTGCTGGCTGGTAGTGTACACTGCTCTGGTTAAGGAAGAGGTTGTTTCGAAAGTGAAACTATAGATGGTTTAAATTTGTGTTCTTTATACTTTCCTACATTTTCAAAGTTTATTATAATCAGAGAAAAGGCAATGGATCTTATTTTTTAAAAATATGTAGGCTGAGCACCCGTAGCACAGTGGTTACGGTGCCAGCCACATTCATCAAGACTGGTGGGTTTGAACCTAGCCTGGGCCAGCTAAACAACAATGACAACTACAACAACAACAACAAAAAATAGCCAGCCATTGTGGCAGGCGCCTGTAGTCCCTGCTACTTGGGAGGCTGAGGCAAGAGAATTGCTTGAGCCCAAGAGTTTGAGGTTGCTGTGATCTGTGACACCACGACACTCTACCAAGGGCGACATATTTGACTCTGTCTCAAACACACACACACACACACACACGCACATCTATATCTATCTATCTATAATCCTGGGCTGGGCACTGTAGCTCACACCTGTAATTCTAGCACTCTGATTATAGGCTGCTAGGTGGGACGTGGGAGGATAGCTTGGGCTCAGGAGTTCAAGACCAGTCTGAGCAAGAGCAAGACCTTGGCTCTACTAAAAATAGAAAAATTAGCTAGGCATTATGGTGGGTACCTATAGTTTCCAATTATGCAGAGGTGGAGGCAGGAGGATCACTTGAGCCCAGTAGTCTGAGCTTGCTGTGAGCTAGGTTGATGCCATGGTACTTTAGCCTGGGTGAAACTGTCTCAAGAAAAAAAAAATTTTTTTTTAATATATATAAATATAATCCTGGTCTTTGGAACTTAGAGCATTATTTTCTTTCCATAGAAACAGTTAAAGTTGCTGTTTAGATCCCCAACAGAGTTAAAAACAATCCCATACCACCCACAGAGTAGCCGAAATATGTTAATCTAATTAATTAGTAACTCTGCCATGTTCCTTGGAGGACTTCTATCTTCCTAGGAATACAGTTTGAACTCTACCCCAGGTGCAGGGTGGTGAGGCTGGTATGAGGACGTGAGTGATGGAGAGAGGATGGGTCACCCCCTCTACAGAGCTGGCTGAGGTCACCATAGGCAGGGGGGGTCTTGATGCTTCCCACTCTGCTGTTCTCCTCCTTCCTGGTATCTCAGGCCCCTCATGGCAGCTGGCACTCTGGCAGTCTGGGTGTGCCCACTTTCTAAAGTAATCTGTACTCCAAGATTTCTTTTCATTTCTTGCAAGAAAGGGTTCTTTTCTCACTGACTTTATCTAGGGTTGTGAAGAAAAGACTAGTGATGCCACTCCCGAGGAAGCTGTTGAGGAAGACGTTATCATCATTATCATCATTGGTTTGTGAGCAGAGAATAATGTGGACAGACTTGTTTGGTTTTGGAGCAACGGATGCCTGGAAAGGAAGAGAATAGAGCTGGGGAGTTGAGTTAAACAGGAAGAGAATTTCTCTGATGTCAAGCCCAAGAGTGTACAAATAATAAATAAGGGTACAAACATTAAATAAGGGATACCCCACAACAGATATGTGGTAAGAGAGGTTACTGTAGGCTGGGAGCCCAGGGAAGAGGCGCATCTTCACAGAAGAGTGGGGATAGGAGACAGTCTCCAAAGATAGGCCAAATTTAGAAAGCTGAGGAGAAGTAGGCTAATATTTATTTACTTGTTTATTATTTCAGGTTAATTTGAGGATACAAAGAATTAGATTACAATGTTTGCATTTTTCTTTTGTCTAAATGGTTTCATTTGAAACAACAGTTGTATCAAGCAAGAGCTTACTTTCCCCACCCCAAATTAAAACAGAGTGCAATAGGGGGAAAAAGACATTTGGCAAGATAGTTCCATTATGTGAACATCCTTCTACTCATCATGGTTGGGTTTCAAGAACGAGCCTGAGAGGGAATTAACCAGAGTGAGAATGGTGAGGAATAAGGAAATAAGACACACAAGGGACACAAAACACACAAGAGACAAAGATGGAATCAGGAGGGCTGGAGCAGCGAAGGCTACAGCCAGCACTGAACTGTGCTTCTAGCTTTATTTACATAGTGTCTTAAACTAGGTTGCTAGATGATGTAAATCTTAGCACATGGGATAAAGATTAACTTTAGGGAGGAAAAGCCGCGTGCTTGCTAACAAGATAAAAAGGAAAGTATGCAGGGGCTATGTGACTTCTGGCAGAGGAGAAAAGATGTTTGTTGTTAAAGGAGGAGAAGCAGCTGGGGTTCATTTCTGAACATCTCCCCAGGCTGTGGGGGCCCTGCCACCTCACAGCCTATCCTCCACAGTTGGGGTAACTTTATTCAGAAGCAGTCATTTGTACACAAAATATTAACCCCATACTACTGATGTCACACAAAAGGAAGTGGTCTTAATT
This sequence comes from Arctocebus calabarensis, assembly GCA_963573935.1. NCBI lineage: Eukaryota > Metazoa > Chordata > Mammalia > Primates > Lorisidae > Arctocebus > Arctocebus calabarensis. The sequence continues at coordinate 631 of CAUYON010009872.1, read as the reverse complement.
TTATGTGTGGAGCAGTATGTTCTTTAAATGCTGAAATGTAGGAGGAGCACAAACACAACCCACCTTTTAAAAAGACGAATTCAAAGTAGATCTTTCATTTCCCCCTTTCTCCCTTAATAAAAAGTAGGGCTGGGATCTGGCACCCAGATTTAGTTTTTATCCTTGACCATTTACAAAGTGTTCCCCTTATGAATTGCCTCATTAGGGTTACGGATAATAGTTCATTCTCTTTGAAGAAACATGTTTCTACACCTTCCTGTTCTTGCCTACATGCTCATGTTCCTTGAGGCTGCTGCTATCTGAGAATCTTTCAGAGCCACTGTGCTGTTTAGCGTCTTTCAAAAATTCATCCAAGCCAAAAGGATCTTCCTTAAAGTGAACCGGTCCTTTTCTGCCTCTCTGCCTATAGTCTGAACCAGAAAACTCCTTGTCCAGAACAAATCTGTTGGTCTTTATTCTGGCTTCTAGGTCATCACCATACATGTCCTTATCCAGATTTTTACCAGGCCTATAAATACTCTGGGCCATATCTTTACCACCTCTCCAGTCTTGATCATTATAAATTTCATCTTCTCCACCTGCAAGCCCACTGTCCATGCCCTTGGATTGATTGAATAGCCTTTGGTCATGC
>CAUYON010009867.1:0-16762 GCA_963573935.1 Arctocebus calabarensis | reverse complement strand
AGAAATGTATGTGACTAACCAAAAATCACATTATAACAAAGATATCTGTATCAGAATGTTTATTGCAGCCCAATTCATAATTGCTAAGTCATGGGAAAAGCCCAAGTGCCCATCGACCCACAAATGGATTAATAAATTGTGCTATATGTACACCATGGAAATGAGTGGGTTTTATAGCATGTGAAATATATCTCAATAAAATCATAAAAAATTTAAACTCAGTGGATGAGTTTTAAAGCAGATTTTTTAAAAAATTAAACTGAATAGTGCAAGAAAAGCCCTTAAAATCATGTTAGGTTTGTAGGACTCTCACAAAATTGCAACACATTTGCAGAATTCTCCCTGATCCAACTGTTTTATGTCAGTAGCATCCACTCATTCTTCATGTCTCAACTAAAATACACAGTAATTTCCCTGGGGACTCCTCCTTGACCACCCTAATCCCATACACCCAAAACTAAGTATGACATCCAATGACACATTCATACATTCTCAAAGCCTTCCATTTTTGATTTATTGTTAAAATGGGCCTAATTGTGTGTGTCCTGAGTTGAGATCTGTGTGACCTAAGACCATGTTTCTTCACTACTATCTTCAGAGCCTATCACAGAGGACACACTCAATATTTGATGAAGGAAGAAAGAAAGGGGGGAGGGAATGATCTACTTAACTGTTCCCTATCTCCAAAGACAAATGCACTTTTTATTCTCTCTTTCTTAGCTGCTGGCTCCACCCAGAAAAGGGATTTATATGGGGCTTCCTTGGACCCATCTGCACCATCTTCTCTGTAAGTGCTATAATCCGATCATTCTTACTGCCCTGCTTCAGATCATTAGCAGGATTCTAAATATGGTGACAAGAGCAGAAATGTCCCTGGGTGATGTTGGGTTGGGTTGGGTTGAGTTGGGTTGGGTTTTCTAACCAACTCAAACTCTAACACTGTTACTAAATATTGAGAAACTACTTAAGGGTATAATCGATATTAGACAGAATAGGGTCAGGAGATAAGAGTATTGAATTTTGTTCAATAAAAGTTTTGTGGTTTTCCCAAAGTAAATTTGGCTTTCCTTTTGATGACCCTCTGCATTTTGAGAAAACAGACTATCCTCTCTCAACAGTGAAGTGTCTACCATTCAGAATACAAGGCAAGTTGGAGAAGAGAGTAATAATTATACAGACATGTAAGAATATAGCTGTGTATCTCAATGGCCCCTAATGTTGCTTCTCAGGATCTTCTGGGGAGACCCAGAGTAAACACATGTGGACATCCTTCCATGGCAGCCATCTCAAATCCAGTAGTCTGCTGCTGACGTCCCATGCAAAATATTCCATGCACCTCTAAACCCACTTAATGAATCCCTCAGCTGGCTCAGAGCCTGTGGCTCAAGCAGCTAAGGCACCAGCCATGTACACCTGAGCTGACAGGTTCGAATCCAGCCAGGGCCCGCCAAACAACAATGGTGGCTGCAACCGAAAAATGGCTGGGTGTTGTGGGGGGCACCTGTAGTCCCAGCTACTTGGGAGGTGGAGGCAAGAGACTCGCTTGAGCCCAGGAATTGGAGGTTGCTGTGAGCCGTGATGCTACAGCACTCTACCCAGGGCGACAGCTTGAGGCTCTGTCTCAAAAAAAAAAAAAAAAAAGTTGCAATTCAACTAAACACTCAGCATAGAAAAATTTCCTTTTCCACTTAGGATAGAGGTGCTAATGAAACTCCAACTGCAACTACAGTAGAAGGTATTCTTGTAGCAAAAAAAAAAATGTATGTAAGATTTGTCAGTTGTGTGTACAGACCTGATAGATGCTTACTGCTGGAATTTCCTTTCTGGCATAGATTTTTGTGTCAATAATTTATCAAATACCTACATTGCATCAGGCCCTGCATAAGAGGTCTCAAATCTTGATACAACTCCGAAAGATGAGAGTCTCATTTCACTTGAGGGATCTGAGAATCACAGGAGTTACGTCTTTCTAAAGACACAGAACTAGGATTCAAACTCAGATTGATCTGGTTGAAGGTCCTTGTTTTCTCAATTGCTGAGAAATTTTGAAATTGTCTCATGAATTCTGATGACAAGAAATGGTCCTTCAAGCTATGAGAGGAGGGAGCCGAGGATGTGTCTGTCGTCCTTATGACCTCCATGACCTCCACCAGCGCTCCTAGTCAAGGGAACAAACCTTTAGGTGCCTTCATTCTGCTTCTGGAGAGCAGATCACGTTTCCTAACAGGAGTCTTTAAAGAAATAGTCTTTCCTTTGGTTGTATTTATGTGTTTTTCCTGCTGTTATTTTCCAACCCAGATGACTTCACACAGAAGCAGTGAGTAGAACAAAAGCGCATGGCTTCATGGCGATGGACTAAGAAGTGATTAAAATTACTAAGAACGTTACCTGATTCTAATGAATCCTGGTGTTGCATTTAGAGAAAAGCAAGTCCCTACAGTTTGATGATAGCATGATGTATATTTGGCCTTAGTAAAGCCAGAAACTACTTTTTTATATGCACTGAATGATGAAGAATAAGAAATTCCATTTTAGGCTCAGCACCTGTGGCTCAACGAGCTAAGGCGCCAGCCATGTACGTCTGAACTGGCGGGTTCAAATCCAGCCCAGCCCACTGAACAACAATGATGGCTGCAACAAAAAAATGGCCAGGTGTTGTGGCAGACGCCTGTAGTCCCAGCTACTTGGGAGGTGGAGGCAGGAGACTCTCTTGAGCCTAGGAATTGGAGGTTGCTGTGAGCTGTGATGCCACGGCACTCTATCTAGGAAAATAGCAGAGAGGAAGACAAGTCCTCTGTCAAATAATTTATTGGCCTATAAAACCAATCATTGTATTTAATCACAGGAACGTTTGATTAAAATATAACCAAATGAAAAAAAAAGAAAACCCTCCCATACCGTGGAAGATCCCTTGAGTCCAGGGAGTTCTGAGCTTAGTGCACTATGCAAATTGGGTGTCCACACTAAGTTGGGCATCAATGTGGTCACCTACTGGGAAGGCGGAGTGGCACCAAGTTGCATGAGGAGGAGTGAACTGGTCCACATCAGATCCTCCTGTCTCAGCCTCCCAAGTAGCTGGGACTACAGGTGTGCACATGGCATCTGGGGCATAGCAGAGAGTTATTGGGGTTAGGAAGTTTTTAGTGTTATTTTGAGTGAGTCTCTTTTATTTTTTTTGAGACAGAGTCTCAGTAGAGTGCTGTGGCATCATAGCTCACCGCAACCCCAAAGTCTTGGGTTTAAGGGATTCTCCTACCCCAGCCTCCCAAGTAGCTGGAACTATAGGCAACTGCCACAGTGCTCGGCTATTTTTTAGAGATGGGGTCTCGCTTTTGCTCAGGATAGTCTCAAACCCATAGCTCAGACCTAGGGAGATACAAAGTAATCAAGAAGTAATGGGGGCTCGGCGCCTGTGGCTCAACGGGCTGAGGTGCCAGCCATGTACACCTGAGCTGGTGGGTTCGAATCCAGCCTGGGCCCGCCAAACAACAATGATGGCTGCAACCAAAGGATGGCCGGGCGTTGTGGCGGGGGCCTATAATCCCAGCTACTTGGGAGGCATAGGTAGGAGACTCGCTTGAGCCCAGGAATTGGAGGTTGCTGTGAGCTGTGATGCCACAGCACTCTATCCAGGGTGACAGCTTGAGGCTCTGCCTCAAAAAATAAAAAAAAATTAACAACAAAAAAAAGAAGTAATGGGATCGAGTGGCACTTGTGGTTCAGTGGCAGGGTGCCAGCCCCATATACCAAGGGTGGCGGGTTCAAACCTGGCCCCGGCCAAACTGCAACAACAACAACAACAACAAAAATAGCCAGGCATTGTGGAGGGCGCCCGAAGTCCCAGCTACTTGGGAGGCTGAGGCAAGAGAATCACCTAAGCCCAAGAGCTGGAGGTTGCTGTGAGCTGTGTGATGCCACAGCACTCTACTGAGGTTGATAAAGTGAAACTCTGTCTCTAAAAAAAAAAAAGGAAATAAAGGGATGAGTAGGGGTAAGACCCAAGGGAGCCACTTTGTGAGTCAAACCAGTATTGCCAGGTATTTTTTCTTTGTCTTTGGAGGTTGGCAGCCTATTCGGCTAATTTCTTGGCCACGTCTCTAATGATTCCAGACTGGTTGACATAGAAGCAGCATTCTTCATCTAGGAACAAACACAAGCCTCCCTTTTCTGAGAAGAGGAAGGTCTAAGCCAGGTCTATTTTGGAGGGTCATGGTTATTTATTTTTTTTTTTTTTTAAGAGAGAGCCTCAAGCTGTCACCCTGGGTAGAGTGCTTTGACATCACAGCTCACAGCAACCTCCAATTCCTGGGCTCAAGCGAGTCTTCTGCCTCCGCCTCCCAAGTAGCTGGGACTACAGGTGCCTGCCACAACGCCTGGCCATCTTTTGGTTGCAGCCGTCATTGTTTGGCGGGCCCAGGCTGGATTTGAACCCGCCAGCTCAGGTGTACGTGGCTGGCGCCTTAGCCACTTGAGCCACAGGCGCCGAGCCAGGGTCATGGCTATTAAGGAATATATTTAGTCTTGTATTTTCACTACTTTTTTTTGTAGGCCTTGGGATAATATGTAGGGGAAGAATGTAGAGAAGACCCCATATTTCTAAGTTCTGTAGCTATTCCAGGATGGTGAGGAGTGGGATTAAGATGGGGACTTTATGGAGTCTGATATGTGTTTTTATTGTAATGGGTAAAGGTTGATCAGGAGGGGCCCTGTTTATACTAGGAAGACAGACAGGCTAGAGTACAGGTGCCTGTCCAGTTGGTGGATAGGTAGGAATATGTATTGCTTCCTGTACATTTTTCTTTCTTTCTTTCTTTCTTTTTTTTTTTTTTTAGAGACAGAGTCTCATTTTGTCACCCTTGGTAGAGTACCATATCATCACAGCTTACAGCAACCTCCAGCTTTTGGCCCAGGTAATTCTCTTACCTCAGCCTCCTAAGTAGCTGGACTACAGGCACCTGTCACAATGCCCGGCTATTTTTTTTGCAGTTTGGCCGGGGCCGAGATTGAACCCATCACCCTCAGTATATGGGACCGACAGCCTACTCACTGAGCCACAGGTGCTGCCCCTTCCTGTACAATTTTAACATTTCAAATAACCCTAATGTATCTCTTTTAGAATTTGTGGTCTTTATTATTATTATTTTTTTTTTGTAGAGACAGAGTCTTCACTTTATCACCATCCGTAGAGTGCCCTGGAGTCACAACTCACAGCAACCTCCAACTCCTGGGCTTAGGCGATTCTCCTGCCTCAGCCTCCCAAGTAGCTGGGACCTGACACCATGCCTGGCTCTTTTTTGATGCAGTTTGGCTGGGGCCAGGTTTGAACCTGCCACCCTTGGTATATGGGGCCGGCGCCCTACTCGCTGAGCCACAGGTGCCGCCCTGGTCTTTTTTTTTTTCCTGGCTATTTTTTTTTTTTTGGTTGCAGCCGTCATTGTTGTTTGGCAGGCCCAGGGTGGATTCAAACCCACAAGCTCAGGTGTGTGTGGTTGGCGGCTTAGCTTCTTGAGCCACAGGCACCAAGTCAGAGTGGTCTTACTTTTTTTTTTGAGACAGAGCCTCAAGCTGTCACCCTGGATAGAGTACTGTGCCATTACAACTCACAGCAACCTCCATTTCCTGGGCTCAAGCGAGCCTCCTGCCTCCGCCTCCCAAGTAGCTGGAACTACAGGGGCCTGCCACAATGCCCAGCCGTTTTTTTTTTTTGGTTGCAGCCATCATTGTTGTTTGGTGGGCCCAGGCTGGATTCGAACCTGCCAGCTCAGGTGTACTTGAGCTGAGCGTACTTAGCCTGTTGAGCCACAGATGCTGAGACGCCTGGGTGGTCTTAATATTTAAAACGGTTGTTTGAGATCAAAAAGACAGAATTTCAGGGTGGTGCCTTTGGTTCAGTGGGCATGGCGCCAGCCCATATACCGAGGGTGGCAGGTTCAAACCCCGCCCTGGCCAAACTGCAAAAATAACAAAAAATAGCTGGGTGTTGTGGTGGGCACCTGTAGGCCCAGCTACTCAGGAGGCTGAGGCAAGGGAATCACCTAAGCCTAGGAGTTGGAGGTTGCTGTGAGCTGTGTGACGCCAGGGCACTCTACTGTGGGCTATAAGGTGAAACTGTCTCTACAAAAAAAAAAAAAAGACTGAATTTCAAAAGATTTTAAAGGCAATACAGAGGGTTTTATGGGTGTAAACTTTAACATTTTTGAAGTTTAGTTTTTTTCAGGCCAGTTACTGGAAAGGTTAAAAAAGAAAATAGGGGCTTGGCACCTGTGGTTCAAGTGGCTAAGGTGCCAGCCAAGTACACCTGAGCTGGTGGGTTCGAATCCAGCCTGGGCCCGCCAAACAACAATGACGGCTGCAACCAAGAAATGGCCGGGCGTTGTGGCGGGCGCCTGTAGTCCCAGCTACTTGGGAGGCAGAGGCAGGAGCCTCGCTTGAGCCCAGGAATTGGAGGTTGCTCTGAGCTGTGATGCTACAGCACTCTATCCAGGGTGACAACTTGAGACTCTTGTCTCAAAAAAAAAAAAAAAAATAGGCTTGGCACCTGTAGCACAGTGGTTAAGGCACTGACCATAAACACCAAGGCTGGTGGGTTCAAACCCAGCCCAGGCCAGCTAAACAATAATCAATAATGTCAACTGCAACACAAAAACAGATGGGCATTGTGGCAGGTGCCTGTGGTTTCAGCTACTTGGGAGCCTGAGGCAAGAGAATCACTTAAGCCCAAGACTTTGAGGTTGCTATGAGCTATGACACCACAGCACTCTACCCAGGGCAACATAGTGAAACTCTGTCTAAAAAAGCAAAACCAAAAACACAACTTTGTACTGTGTGTGTATGTTCTTTAGAGAGTGTTACTTTGTCACGCTTGGTAGAGTGTCCTGGAGTCATGGTTCACAGCAACCTCAAACTCTTGGGCTCAGGGCAGTGACTATAGCTCAAGGAGCAGGGCGCCTGTCCCATATTCTGGAGGGTGGTGGGTTCAAGCCCACCCTCAGCCAAAACTGCAAAAAAAAAAAAAAAGATAAAAGAAAAAAACCTCTCGGGTTCAAGTGATTCTCCTTGCCTCAGCCTCCTGAGTAGCTGGTACTATAGGTGCCCACCACAACACCCCGGTAGTTTTTAGAAACAAGGTTTCACTCTTGCTCAGGCTGGTCTCAAACTCCTGAGCTGAAGCAGTCCACATGCCTGGGCCTCCCAGAGTGCTAGGATTATAGGCGTGAGCCACCACACCCTTCTATTGTGTGATTTCTAAATTAAAGGGAAATTGGTCATGTATTTAATCAAGAGTAAATTAATATTTTAAGAAAATTTTGTTGTTTTAACAAAATTTTATAAATTATGGCTTGGCGCCTGTGGCTCAACGGGCTAAGGCGCCAGCCACGTACACCTGAGCTGGCAGGTTCGAATCCAGCCTGGGCCCGCCAAACAACAACGGCTGCAACCAAAAAATGGCTGGGCCTTGTGGGGGGTGCCTGTAGTTCCAGCTACTTGGGAGGCGGAGGCGGGAGACTTGCTTGAGCCCAGGAATTGGAGGTTGCTGTGATGCCACGATACTCTATCCAGAGTGACAGCTTGAGACTCTATCTCAAAAAATATATATATAAATAAATAAATAAAATAAAATAAAATAAAATACATTTTTATAAATTATTTTAAAATAGGATTACTGTTTACTATGATATTAGTCATTAATGTAGTCAAACAGATAATTAGAAGAGCTTTGCTTAATTAGAAGTTTTTTTTATTGTTTTAGGTTAATTGAGGGTACAATGAATTAGGTTACAATGTTTGCTTTTTTTTTTTTTTTTTTTTGAGACACAGTCTCACTTGGTCACCCTTGTTAGACCCTGGTGTCTTAGCTCACAGCCACCTCAAACTCTTGGGTTCAAGTGATCTCTTGCCTCAGCCTCCCAAGCTGAGGCAGGCACCTATAGTCCCAGCTATAGGTACCTGCCACAACACCAAGCTATTTTTTAGAGACAATGTCTCACTCTTGTTCAGGCTGGTCTTGAACCTGTAAGCTCAAGCAATCCACCCACCTTGGCCTCCTAAGTCCTGGGATTACTGATGTGAGCCACTATGTCCTACCCAGGAAACCTCTCTTAGAGTGGGAGGGGGTAAGGTGGCAATAAGTTGTTTCTGTTTTGAGTTAAGCTCTGAGTAGAAGGGGTAAGAGCAATGTTAAGGTAAGTGACCTAGGTCTTCATTAATCGAGCTTTTCTTTGTATGAAATCCCATAGCCCAAATTCCCAAGGTAGTTTAAGAGAGAGATGGTACCTGCGATAGAAGCAGTGAAGGAAGGACTGCAAAAGAGTAAGTCATTGATATATTGAATAACAAATGATGATAATGGCTCAAATTTTTTGAGATCTGAAGCTAGGGCTTGCCCAAAAAGGTGTGAAGTGTCTCTGAATCATGGGGTTTAAGGGGATATTAAGGTCTGTTGGAGAGACAAGAAGGATCAGAAAGTGGGCCTATAATTGGCTGATGGTGTAGAGTGACCAAGGGTGTAGAGGTGTCCTGAATTTTAGGATCGACTTGACATAAAGCCTCTGGGAGGGACATTTGTGTAGACAGGGAGAGGCCTTAGAGGAGTGTAACAGTGTGGGCAGTTGAGAGGCATCATTGGTTTTGAGTGATAAGTATAAGGTAAAAGTGGCTTTGGGTCTAGATAGTAGGTCCAGGCAGGGGAGTGGCGCATTTAGGAATTATTAGCAAAGAATGGGAGAATGTCAGGTGTTCTAACTGACAGTTAGAGGTAGAGTTTTCAGTGGGGTAGAGGGGATTCCATCAACCCCAACCACAGAAATGGAAGAGAAGAGTAGTGGCCCCGAAAAATCAGGCAGTACCAAGCTTGTGGCCCCTGGGCCCAGGAGGAAGGAAATGCTCTTGCTGGCAACCAGAACACAAACCTGGAGCTCTGCCAGTGAGATGGCAATAGTGGGGCCCTGAGAGCCCAGCCCCTTCAGTTTTTGGTTGCTAGTCCCAGGAGTTCAGGCAGCTCAAATCCTGGCTCAGTCACTGTCTTAGAAGGGGTAGCTCCAGGCCCTGCAGCCCAGGGATGCTCATCCTTCCAGTGACCCTGAACACCACAGGCTGGGCATGCTCTGAGTAGAACTGGATTGGGGCAGGTGCAGGCCCAGTGATCCCCTTTACCACATGGTGGCAAGGACCCGGAGGCTGTGCAGAAGGAGGTGGTGTGTCCATTGCCTGGTAGAGCCTTTCCTCTGCCCCTAAGAGCAGAGGCTAGCATCTGGTACTTAGCCTGCTTAATCTTGGCCACCTCTTCTTCTCTGTTGTTATAGACGTTGAAGGCCAATTTAATTTCTTTTGGGGAGTCTGTGGTCCATCCTCAAGCTTCGGAAGCTTTTTTCCGAAATTCCAGACTGATAAAGAGATAAACTGGGGGTTTAGGTATAGCCTTCCAGCCTCAGATTCAGGCTCAAGGTTGATACATGTGATGTGGGTTAAGGTATCTGCCAAAGCTGTGGCTGTAGCCCAAATAGGGTTTTTTCCCTCAGGGGTCATGCTGGAGGAAAGCACTATGTCAATGTCTTTCCATGAGAGGTCATAGGAATGGGTTAAATATTGGAATGTTTGGGCTGGCCTGGTGGCCCACACCTGAAATCGAAGTACTCTAGGAAGCCAAGGAAGAGGATTGTCTGAGCTCAGGAGTTTGAGATCAACCTGAGGAAGAGCAAAACGCTGTTTCTACTAAAAGAAGAAAAACTAGTTGGGCGGCTCAGCGCCTGTAGCTCAAGCAGCTAGGGCACCAGCCACATACACCCGAGCTGTTGGGTTCTGGACCCACCAGACAACAATGACAACTACAACCAAAAAATAGCTGGGCGTCGTGGCGGGCTCCTGTAGTCCCAGCTACTTGGAGGCTGAAAAGAATTGCTTAAGCCCAAGACTGTGAGGTTGCTGTGAGCTGTGACACCATAGCACTCTACCCAGGGCAACAGCTTGAGACTCTGTTTAAAAAAAAAAAAAGGCTTGAGACAGAGTCTCAAGCTGTCACCCTGGATAGAGTGCTGTGGCATCATAGCTCACAACAACCTCCAATTCCTGGGCTCAAGCGAGTCTCTTGCTTCAGACTCCCAAGTAGCTGGGACTACAGGCGCCTGCCACGACACCCAGCCATTTTTTGGTTGCAGCTGTCATTGTTGTTTGGAGGGCCCCGGGCTGGATTCTAACCTGCCAGCTCAGGTGTATGTGGCCGGTACCTTAGCCCGTTGAGCCACAGGCGCTGAGCCAAAATAAAGGTTTTTATTAGCCTTATTGGTATAGCTAAAATGGGGAAGTGAGCCAGAGTAATGCTGGGGGCTCGTCTCTAGTTCAGTCCAGATTTTGGGTGAATCTTTAGTACCAGCCAGGATAAGGGTAGGGTGTTTCCTGGAACTCTGACCTGAGTCACTCCAGGAATCTGGAGAGGGGATTGCTGTTTTTCTCCAATGGCTGCACTCCTGTCAGGATTATGAGAATTCCTTTCCCACAAGTATTATAAGTCAAAAGGCCTGTGAATCTGCCCTTCACGTAATATTAACTGGACGTGTTAAGCAGGAACCAGTAGGGATTGCCTGAACCCCCAGAGTGTGGAGTAGGAGCTGAAGAGTTGGTGGGAACAAATTCTCGACTTTAAAGCCCCCTGTGGAGCATTTACTGGGGCTTGGGACAAAAGCCTGTGAGCACCTCCCAGATGGCTACTGGGTCTTTGCAGTAGAGAATTTCCACTTTAGGGGCACTTACTGCCTTGCCATGGGATGTTAACTGAAGCTACTGAAAATACGTATGCGAGAATAAGATTCTGTCAGGCTAGGGCAGACATGACAGCTGGTCTGATCTGTTTAGGTCCTGCCTGACCTTCATCCCATCTCCCATTCTTACTGTTTTGTAAATTTAGCTCCCACCCTAAAGAGGTAGGGTGGGAGCTATCTACTATCTAGAGTAGTGTAGGTAGATTGATTTAGGAGTTTAACTTTTGTTGTTTTGGGTCATTGGTTATTGTTTACTATGGGTCATGGGTTCTGCTGATTACTGTCTAATATAAAGATTAACATGGTCTTCACTTTGAACTTAAACATATAAAACTGTAATTTGGAGGCTCGGCATCCATAGCACAGTGGTTACAGCACCAGCCACATGCAAACAATGACAACTGCAACAAGAAAATAACCAGGCAGGTGCTCAGTGAGTAGGCCACCGGCCCTATCTATCAAGGGTGGCGGGTTCAAACCTGGCCCCGGCTGAACTGCAACAAAAAAATAGCCAGGCATTGTGGCAGGCGCCTGTAGTCCCAGCTACTTGGGAGGCTGAGGCAAGAGAATTGCCTAAGCCCATGAACTGGAGGTTGCTGTGAGCTGTGTGACGCAATGGCACTCTACAGAGGGTGATAAAGTGAGACTTTGTCTCTACAAAAAAAAAAAAAAACCAAAAACGAAGAAAATAGCCAGGCATTGGCTCGGCGCCTGTGGCTCAATGGGCTAAGGTGCCAGCCACATACGCCTGAGCTGGCAGGTTCGAATCCAGCCCAGGCCTGCCAAACAAAAATGACGGCTGCAACCAAAAAATGGCTGGGCATTGTGGGGGGCACCTGTAGTCCCAGCTACTTGAGAGGTGGAGGCAAGAGACTTGCTTGAGCCCAGGAATTGGAGGTTGCTGTGAGCTGTGATGCTATGGCACTCTATCCAGGGTGACAGCTTGAGGCTCAGTCTCAAAAGAAAAGAAAAGAAAAGAAAATAGCCAGGCATTGTGGCTGGTGCCCCTAGTCCCAGCTAACTGGGAGGCTAAGGCAAGAGAATCGCTTAAGCCCAAGAGTTGGAGGTTGCTGTGAGCTGTGATGCCAGGGCACTCTACCAAGGGCAACGTAATGAGACTCTGTCTCAAAAACCAATCAAACAAAAAACCCTGTTATTTAGTAATGAAATAAAATAACAAGTCTTGGAGACCCTCCTCTCACTGTTCTCCAGAATCCCAGCCTTCTGACAAAGTTTGGTGGACCTATTTCCATCTCTGTATATTGGCTGACAGTGACAGGTCGCAGGAACTTCTTCCCCTGGTAACATTGCTCCTACAACTGAAAGACACTAATGATCTTGATAGTTCAAATACTCTTGTTTTCCTAGGTGATGTCATAAAAGTGCCAGGTTGGTAGTTGTCTGTGTTCTTGGTTCTTGGCCAAAGAATGACCAGACCCAACAAAATCAAAGCAAGCATGAAACGAAGTTCACAATGAAAGAGAAAGATTCTGGCTCAGCGCCTGTGGCTCAATAGGCTAAGGTGCCAGCCACGTACACCTGAGCTGGCGGGTTCGAATCTAGCCCGGCAACAATGAAGGCTGCAACCAAAAAATGGCCGGGCGTTGTGGCGGGCGCCTATAGTCCCAGCTACTTGGGAGGCTGAGGCAAGAGACTCGCTTGAGCCCAGGAATTGGAGATTGCTGTGAGCTGTGATGCTACAGCACTCTATCTAAGGTGACAGCTTGAGGCTCTGTCTCAAAAAAAAAAAAGAAAGAAAGAAAGACAGAACGAAAGAAAGAGAAAGATTCACAGAGCGAGAGAAAGGTAAAGTTTTACAGAGCAATAAACAAACAGGGCTCTTGTGGTAACAAAAAGGCTCTGGAAATTGAGAGGGTGAGTGAGTGAGAAAATTAAAAAGAAAAGAAGACAAGGTTCTGGTAATAGTTTAGGGTCCTGTTTTACAGTGTCTGGATTGGGCCAGTTTGTGGTTCAGACATCACCATGGAACCATTTTGATGGACAGTTAATAATATGATAATTAGCCTCCAGGTCATGTTCCAAATCCTCTTCTGTCTGGGTTGCCTAGCCTAAGGCCTAGGGGATTCCCTGCATTGTTTTGCAGATTGGCAGGGGTCCCTCCTTCTCCCAGGTGAGGCAGTTGCTGGGGAGGATCAAGGTGGGACAGATTAATAGTAGCAATAACCTGAATAGTAGAAATACAATGCACACAAGGATTACAATCAAAAGAGATCTTGTATTCTAGAATGAAGAAAGAACCTAGTTCATAAGAGAGCCAACCACCCAATAAAAGAAGACAATAAAATCTTGTTCTTATTTAGAGTTGTAGCCAGGAAATAGCTATAACTTTAGCAGTAGTGAATTGATAAGAGAAGGAAGACTGGTGGGGACCAGTGGGATTCCAAGTGAGGGAGATCTGCAGGCTTAGTGGAATCATTTCTATAATCTGGGTCTCCTCAGAAGTGAAACTATTTTTGTCTGCTAAGGTTGCCATAAGTAAGTGCCAGACTGGGTGATTTTCTTTCTTTTTTTTGAGAGAGAGCCCTAAGCTGTCACCTTGGATAGAGGCTGTGACATCACAGCTCACAGCAACCTCCAATTCCTGGGCTTAAGCGAGTCTCCTGCCTCCTCCTCCCAAGTAGCTGGGACTACAGGCGCCCGCCACAATGCCCGGCCATTTTTTTGGTTGTAGCCGTTATTGTTGTTTGGCAGGCCCAGGTTGGATTTGAACCTGCCAGCTCAGGTGTATGTGGCTGGCGCCTTAGCTGCCTGAGCCACAGGTGCTGAGCCTCTTTTTTTTTTTTTTAGATACAGTCTCACTATGTCACCCTCAGTAAAGTGCTGTGGCATCACTGCTCACAGCAACCTCAAACTCTTGGGCTTAAGTGATTCTTATGCCTCCTCCAAAGTAGGAGGGATTACGGGATTACAGGTGCCTGCCACAATACCTGACTTTTTTTTTTTTTTGAGGGTGGGCAGTTTTTGGCCAGGGCTGGGTTTGAACCCAACATCTCCAACATATGGGGCTGGTGCCCTACTCCTTTGAGCCACAGGCACCGCCCCGACTATTTTTGTTGTTGTTGTTGTTGTTGTTGTTATTGTTGCTTAGCAGGCTCGGGCCGGGCTTGAACCCACCAGACCCAATGCATGTGGCTGGCACCCTAAACACTGAGCTATGGGTGATTTAAACAACAGAAATTTATTTTCTGACAATTCTGGAGGCTAGAAAGCTACACTCAAGGGCTGGTTTCTTCTGGGGCCTCTCTCCTTGGCTTGTTGATGGCCATCTTCTTCCTTTTTTATTTGAGACAGAGCCTCAAGCTGTCACCCTGGATAGAGTGCAGTGGCATCACAGCTCACAGCAACCTCCAGTTCCTGGGTTCAAGCGAGTCTCTTGCCTCCGCCTCCCAAGTAGCTGGGAACACAGGCGCCCACCACAACACCCGGCCATTATTTGACTGCAGTTGTCATTGTTGTTTGGCGGCCCAGGCTGGATTCGAACCTGCCAGCTCAGGTGTATGTGGCTGGCGCCTTAGCCTGTTGAGCCACAGGCGCTGAGCCGGCCCTCTTCTTCCTATGTCTTCGTATTGTCTCCCCTCTATACTGCTTTGCGTCCAAATTTCTTCTCTCATAAGGACACCAGCCATATTGTAATTGTATTGGGTCTTACCCTAATGACCTCATGTTAAGACCCCATCTCTGTATATAGTCACTTAGGTATTGAAGGTTAGGATCTCACAAATGAATTGGGTGTGTGGGTGGATACAATTTAGGTCCTTTGAGAATATGTTTAACTGCAGGTAGTGGCGACTGTTGGGCCCACCCACATGCCTTCAGAACCCTTTTATCAGCTTTGTGTCCATCTTCCAGCCTCTGCTTGCTTTACTGCTAAAAGCTCATACTGCACCCTTCTGAGGCACTAGATCACCACCTCCCACAGCCTCCATACCACTGTACAGAGGTTTGGAGGTGCCTGGCTGTATGTAAACATCATTGAAAAATGTCTCAGGCTTGGTGCCTGTGGCTCAACAGGCTAAGGCACCAGCCACGTACACCTGAGCTCGCTGGTTTGAATCCAGCCCGGGCCCGCCAAACAACAATGATGGCTACAACCAAAAAATGGCTGGGTGTTGTGGTGGGCGCCTGTAGTTCCAGCTACTTGGGAGGCGGAGGCAGGAGCCTTGCTTGAGCCCAGGAATTGGAGGTTGCTGTGAGCTGTGATGTCACAGCACTCTATCCAGGGTGACAGCTTGAGGCTCTGTCTCAAAAAAAAAGATTTCATTCCTGTTAGATATATTTACTATCCAAGAAGTTTATAATATCTAAAAAAAGTATTAGTGTAGTCCTGAAAAACAATATTAAATGAATTATGCAATGTCTAATTTTGCTCTTGGAATATATGATTCTTCACATAGCACTTCAATGTCATCCCTTATTTAGCATCATTTAAAAGATTAAAGGCCCGGGTGGCGCCTGTGGCTCAGCGAGTAGGGTGCCAGCCCCATAGGGTGCCGGCCACATACACCGAAGGTGGCAGGTTCAAGCCTGGCCTTGGCTGAACTGCAAAACAAAAAATAGCCAGGCTCTGTGGAGGGCACCTGTAGTCCCAGCTACTCAGGAGGCTGAGGCAAGAGAATCACCTAAGCCCAGGAGCTAGAGATTGCTGTGAGCTGTGATGCCACAGCACTCTACCAATGGCAACAAAGTGAGACTCTGTCTCTAAAAAATAAAGAATATTCCCTATAGCAGTTTCCTATTTAATTATGGTCAAGAGTATTATTTTCACATTACTTAAATCTAAGCTTTAAGATTTATATTAGATACAAATATGCCTTTCTTTAAAATTGTTTATTAGAAGAATTCTAAGGCACATAAAATAATGATTTTTACTGTACTTTGGAAACTTATTATTATATAAGCACAATTGGAGTCTTTTTGTAAAATAGTTCTTAATATTGTAATATAAATAACTTCCCCTAATTTATCCGTTTTGTAAATTCACATACTAGCATATTAGTTTTTCTGTAAATACAGTTATCTCAACTCTTGACCTTTTACAAACATTAATTTAAGGTCAGTGATTCATCTTTCTTATGTACTCTTTCTAATTAAGGCAAGTTTTCATTTGTTATTCCTTGAAAGAGTTGTTGAGATTACCTAAAAAGAGACAGGGCACGGTGGCTCACATGTATAATTCTAGCACACTGGGAGGCTGAGGTGGGAGGATTGCTTCAGCTCACAGGTTTGAGACCAGCCTGAACAAGAGTGAGATCCTGTCTCTACTAAAAATGAAAAACTAATACAAAAAGATTGCGTGAGCCCAAGAGTTTGAGGAGTTGTAAACTAAGATGCCATAGCACTCTACCAAGAGCAACAAAGGGAGACACTCTCTCAATAATAAATGATCTAAAAAGATTGATCGTTTAGCCATTTCAGTAATATCAGAAAATAGAGCTGTGGCTTTGTATAAATCCCTTTTTAGGACTCCTTTTTTAAAACAAATTTATACATGATACCAGGTTAACTTTAATGAAAAGTTCTCTAACAGTCTAGGTCTCCAATATTTTTAGTAATTGTAATGTTTTGGCATATCAGTCTCTCAAAACTAGATATAATTGCATGAATGCCCTATTGTCCCTTAATTATTTACTAAGTTTAGAAATTTTCGGCTCGGCGCCTGTGGCTCAACAGGCTAAGGCGCCAGCCACGTACACCTGAGCTGGCAGGTTAGAATCCAGCCCTTGGGCCCGCAAACAACAATGACGGCTTCAACCCCAAAATGGCCAGGCATTGTGGCAGGCACCTGTAGTCCCAGCTACTTGGGAGGTGGAGGCAAGAGACTCGCTTGAGCCCAGGAATTGGAGGTTGCTGTGAGCTGTGATGCCACAGCACCCTATCCAGGGTGACAGCTTGAGGCTCTGTCTCAAAAAAAAAAAAAATGGCCAGGCATTGTAGTCCCAGCTACTTGGGACACTGAGGCAAGAGAATCACTGAAGCCCAAGAGTTTG
>CAUYON010009866.1:0-17320 GCA_963573935.1 Arctocebus calabarensis | reverse complement strand
GGCTTTGTTTATAACTCAGTGACTCAGGAGTATAATATTTAATGTATATTAATATATTTTATATTTTCAATTCTCAGCAATATTTCTTCAAACATCATTTCTACCTCATTCTCTCTCCTTATCCTTCTGCAATTACAGCTGGCGCCATGCCATACTTTCTCACTAGGTCCCCTAATCTTTGCCTCCTAATCTTTTTTTTTTTTTTTTTTTTTTTTTGAGACAAAGCATCAAGCTGTCTCCCTGGAGAGAGTGCTGTGGCATCACAGCTCACAGCAACCTCCAATTCCTGGGCTCAAGTGATTCTCCTGCCTCTGCCTCCCAAGTAGCTGGGACTACAGGCGCCCGCCACAACGCCTGGCCATTTTTTGGTTGCAGCTGTTACTGTTGTTTGGCGGGCCCGGGCCGGATTCAAACCCGCCAGCTCAGGTGTACGTGGCTGGCGCCTTAGCCTGTTGAGCCACAGGTGCCGAGCCAGTCCCCTAATCTCTTTTTGTTGTATCTTCTTGTTTTCATTCTTTATTCTGTAAAGTTTTTTCTGAACTGTCTTCTAATTCTTCTAATTGTCTCTTTACCTCTATTTAAATGGTTATTAATCTCATCCATTGTGTTCTTAGTTTTTTTTAACTGTACTTTTTCTAGAATTCTCATTTGTTTCTTATGTTCTATCTCTATTTCTCTGTAAAAAGTTGTAGTCTTTTCTTTTATTATCTTAATTTTGTTAATAATGGCCATATAAAATATTTTCTGATACTTCCACAGATCTAGTGGATCTATTTCTATTGTCTACTATTTCTTTATTTTGAATCATATTTCTTATCTTCTTGATAGAAAGGTTTTTTTAAATTTATGAACATATATTTTATACTTAAACTATATAGGAGAGTTTGAGGCCTATGATGATGTTACATTTCTTCAGAGGGAATCTGTGTTTATTTTTAATAGACAGCTAGCTAATAGCATTAGTAATTCTAGATTACCTTAACTCATCTCTGAGGATTGAGAGGATCTGAATCTGGCTTCAGCCTTCTCAAGTACTGGTCTATTTCTGAATCATCTTTCTTACTATGCAAATCCCTGGTTTATCAAGTCTCTTATTTTCTTGGCACATCCTAGATTTCAATGGAAACAAAGATTAAGCTTCTCAAGCCCCTCATTTGCCTTTAACTGTCCAGAAATCAGTATATACTTCCATAGAAAAAGCATCTGTGCATCTTCAGATGCTTGGCAGTTCTTTGAGGCCTTCAAGCAAATGTTTTTATCCTTATCTAGATTTTCTAGTTGTTCTAATCAATAGATTTTGTTTGGATCACCTAATTTACCGCTATTAAAGGCAGAATTCCCCAAGAAATAACTTCTAAATATATTGTACATACTGATTATGTTAGATACAAGATTCTTCACTAACCACTCTGTAGTGGTGAGAAACAAAACAGCCCTGCAATTTGTGACAGAGAAGGCTTTCATTTTCAGGAGTAAAACATCTGTTTTATTTACTGCATATACAGTCACCTAAAATATAGCCTAATTTTTCAAGCCCCCCTTCTAGCCAGGTATGGCTCAGTAAGTTCCAACCAATGTGATGTGTAGTTGCTTAAACAGTAGAGCAAACCTTTCCTGATTTCTTATCCTATGTTGCTTTCCTGAGTGGAAACACAGTGGCTGGCATTGCTCACAGCCATGCTGGGAAGTGAGGAGCTTGGCACTGGAAGCCTCAGTAGTAGCACAACCAAATATGAGGGACTGGCTCCAGACACTGTGGACCATTGTGCTGGTGTTAGACTATTATAGAGAAATAAAGGTCTATCTTATTTAAGCCTCAATTGTTTTCTGTTACTTGTGTCTAAAATACCCTCAAAGGGCTTATAAAGATGAAACATGCAGTAACTAACTATATTCTTAATATAAGGCAGCATGTGGTAAGTGCCAAATAAGTGATTTAACGTACTATTAAAACTTACAGGAGGCAATTAGAGTCCTATGAGTTACTTGAACGGTCAATCAGAGAGAAAGAATTTAAACTTTGCTTCAAAGGATGGTCAGGGTCCTCATGTGCAGGAAGAAACAAGGGTAGCAATGATCAGTAAAGGCGGGCTTGTGGTGGGCAGCTCACCAAACTGGCAGTGCAAACAAAAGGGCTCTGGTGAGGCAGAGTGGGAAAGGGACTGAAGTGTCAGCTGTTTCATGACTAGAGAGGCCTCGAAAATAAGCCAAATGACTGAGTCCTGTGTTCTGGTCACTTACAGTCAAGGAATGAACCTTATTAATATTTAACTATCCTAAGGACTGAAGTTATCCAAAGACTAATGGTAGCCATGAATTACATAATTCATGTAAGTTTCCTACTGCTAGTGGTTTTATATTAAGGATTTCCAAATCTCACTAGAAAAGTTGCTCGTAGTGTCCTGTAGAGCTAAAACTCATCAGGAAGCTAAGCCATTGGGACCCAGGCCTTATGGGAAATGAAGAGCAAACCAGAGATTCTGATGCAGAGAAAAAGCGTGATGACTTAAACTTTATTTTATATTCCTCCAATAGATTTTATCATTACATTAGAAGATGGAAAAAGTATTTTCCACCAAGTCTTGCCTTTTTTTTTTTTTTAAGAGACAGAGTCTCACTTTGTCACCTTCAGTAGAGTGCCATGGAGTCACAGTTCACAGCAACCTCCGGCTCCTAGGCTTAAGCAATTCTCTTGCTTCAGCCTCCTGCATAGCTGGGACTACAGGCACCCACCACAATGCCCAGTTATTTTATTATTTTTTTTTTTTTTTGCATTTTGACCAGGGCCAGGTTCGAACCCAACACCCTTGGTATATGCGGCCAGCACCCTACTCACTGAGCCACAGGCACCGCCAAGTCTTGCTTTTTTAAAGAAGGCAGTTTTGAGAGGAGAGACCTGGCTGAGGCATGATGGGGAGGACGCTCGTAAAGTTTGCAGAGATAACTCTGGAGATGGGGTCCAGGGAAAACTCTCCATGTAAGTTGTGGTTGAACTTCCATGGATTAGTAGATTGTAGACACTTAAAATTTTTTTTAACCCATTAGGACAAAATTGAATGTTTACTGCATTAAAAGAAACATGAGAAAAGGCTGTTTTGTGGGAAAGAGCTTATTTGAGAAATCATCATTTCAACATAGACAATTTTATCATCTCACCTAATTATCTTTTTTCTTTATCTAAATGACCATATTACTATTTCACACCAAGACCTGTAGGTATGTGTGTGTTGGGGTGTCATCCGTGCCTATAAAGGAATGTAACACAGACAATAGTTATCTTCGTGGAATTCTCTCGACAAGGTTGTATAAATATGGAAACACTCACCTAGCTCAAAAGGGAATCTAAGTTGAGCTCTATCATGAAGAACACTGCATCTGGAGAGAACATACCTATCTAAAACCTAATACCCTATCTAAAACTCATTGCTAACTCTGTCATCAAATCATACAAAAGCCTTAAGTTGAGGTAAAGAGGCCACGTGCACCAAAATGCTCACCTCTTCCATCTAACTGACAGAGCTGTTCAATGAGAGGCATCTCCGAGACACAGGCAGGTGCTTGTCTACATGTCACCTCTGCATCAGACTCTGAATGCTCTCTACCTGCAGTTTCCCATCTGCCAGCTGAGCCTCTCAATGACTTCCCTCTTAAGATCCTGGGGAGAAATATTTCTTCCCCAATGAAGGAGGTGTTTCTCATCATGCCCTCCACGTGTCAAAGAGAAAAATTCGCTGTTCAGGCCCACAGAGACCCACTTCTTAGCACTGCCAGAGGTATTAACCTTCCCCTTGGTATACAGACTGCAGACTCATGGCAGTGATGATGCTGCTCCCCTGGGAGACACGCCAGAGACCAAAATAAAGAGGGAAGTAGATCAAACTCACATAGCAAAAGATGGCTTAATTCCCTGAGCAATGTTAATCTCAATATTTTTCACAAATAAATTCAAGAAACAGTACAAGTACCTTCTTTGTTGTGTGGATACCACATTGAATGCTGGCAGTGAAAGGATAGTTGATGTGCGCAGCCAGCCTCCAGGGAGCTCAGAACAGCAGGGGGACAAATCGTTACTCAGTGGCACAAATCAGAAAAGACTGCATGTAGGTGTGGACATAGTCTGAGAAGAGGAGCAACTCAGTTGGGGCAGGGTGAGCTGAGCCATCTTCTCAGAGAGAAATGCTTAATCTTTGTGTGTTGAAGGACGAGATGATATCTTGGGGGCAGGCAGGGCCAGGGCCTCATTCCTGCAGTGTAGACTGTGGAGCTGGGTGTCAGCTAGTCTAAGCTAGAGGGGGAAGGTAAGACAGACCGTGAGGGTGCCAGAAGGCTGTGCAAGTTGAGTTTTATCCCAGAGGGGTGAGATGCTGTATACACTGGGAGTGGGATCTGGGTGCGGTGACAGCATGGAAGATGGGTCAGAACCTGACAAACTGACTTGGGTGTGTCCCATTAAGAAATCAGTGTGGTGAGAGAGCTCAGTGTTGTGCTAGTACTGCAGCAGTGGTGGGCTTGGAGCCCGTCTGCAGCATGATTGAGAAGAGTGATGGATTTGGGATGCCACCAGCTTCCTGACTCACATGATTTCCAGGCTGTGAAGCCACCAACAAAGGTTAGGAACAAAGGTTAGGAATCAGTTTGTGCATTTATTGTGCTTAGGGAGAATCAAGAAATAGCAATTCAAGGAACACACTTGGTCTCTGCCAGGCACAGCAGGCTGTCACCCTCATTTGCACATGAAAAGTGATGCAGTGGGTGACAAGTTCAGGAAGAACTGAACTGTGAATGCAGACTGCTGAGCCCCAGTGTCCACACCAGACTGTCACAGGCATCACCTCTCTGCCAGACAGTCTGGGGTACAGGTTTGAATTCAGGTGAAAGGTATGAGATGAGTTCAGATTTCAAAGTCACTGAGTTACAAATGATCTAAAATCACAGAAGTGCAAAGCATCATTCTCAGGCCAGCCAATCACTTTCTGTGAGCACCTTCCCAGGCACAGGTCCTGAGCCACCACTGAACACCCAGTATTGTAACACAGTGCCCTCCCTGAAACCCTCAAACTATTCAGATCTAATGACTCTGTCTGGGGAAAAACAAACAGGAAAACAATCATACTGTGGTGTGACAGTGCTCTAATAAAATATGTATGTGGTTTGAAGAAGCATGGCTGGAAGTACTGTAGAGTGAATTAATTTGGAATGAGTGGTTGTGCAGCGCGCTGCAGTGGCTCACAGACACCGGTAGTGATTAGTGAGCCGCCCCAGGCAAGGGTGGGAACCGAGAGTGAAGCGCAAGAGAGGTCAGCACCCAAGAGCTGGTGGCCTTTGAGACTGGACAATTCAAAGCCCACAGGGAACTGCGGGCACCTTGTTGCAGCATGTAGAAGAGGTTGGCATAGCTGCAGCAGTGGAGAAGCAAACTGCGCAGAGGAGGCAGGAGCTGTGGCCCCACTCAGAACGCTCCACTAAGGGCAGTTTGAGAACGTCACACACTCATTTGACTTCTTATTTTTTCTTCCTGAACGTAAAAGATTTTGTGCACATTACCAGCTGAGGCAAAAAGCTGACAGAGAAAGAGAAGTCAGAGTCTCAAGAAAGAAGGTAAAAGGGGAGAGGAGGGTCCCCCAGAATGGGCAGCTGCCAAGATGAACCCAGGACCCTCCACCTCAGCGGCTCTTTGGAGGGTGACAGCCTCCTTTCTGAGCTTATGGCCCTTATGAGAACCTTAAATATATGAAAATGTGAAAGTGAAAAGAACTGTAAAAAGGATGCTCTTTCAGAGTTAAAATCTACTGGTGTCTTTAGTGGTTTCCATGTCTAATGAGATGGAATAGGTCATCACCGTTAATAAATTGAAACTCAGGTCTAAATATTTATGCCTTTAAAAATTCAGAAGCAAGGCTGGGTATGGTAGCTCACACCTGTAATCCTCACTTTCTGGGAGGTCCAGGTTAGAAGATTACTTGAGCTCAGGAGTTTGAGACCAATCTCTGCTAAAAATAGAAAAAGTAGCCAGTTGTAATGGGCACCTGTAGTCCCAGCCGCTAGTTGGCTGAGGCAGGAGGATTGCTTCAGCTCAGGAATTTGAGGTTGCTATCAGCTGTGACCCTAGCACTCTACCCAGGGCAAGAGAGTGAGACTCTGTCTTAAAAAAAAAAAAAAAAAAAAAAAAATCCAGGAAACAATGAGACCTTTGTGAAAATCCTCCTATTTCAAACATAAATTATTACTGTCTCAGAGTGTTCCTCTTGCAACCCACTGAACGCCAGCTAAGGAGAAAAGTTGGAAGACACAGGTTAACACAAAATCAGAACCTACATTACAGCTCTGTAATTCAGCTAATCTGAATTTGATTAGCTGAAAAGCCCTTGTGTTTCATTCAATTTTCCTAACAAAAATCTATCGGGAGTTCTGTTCATATTTCACTTCAGACCATGTGGTTTAAACGCAGACTTTTACTTTTCTTCTAACTTTCCATTTGAGTATAATTCTGCTTTTATTGAAGTAAAAATTTACTGGTGACTAGAATATGTCTGTTTTAGACAGAGTTAATTGCCAGAGATGTTTCCTGTGTGGTCTGAACCTTCAGGTGAAGTCTTCATCTCCTTCAAGTATGAAAGTGTGGACTTTTTACTGAGCCAGTGCCACTTTGGAGTCAGACTTTACGGGTTACATCTGTTAAATAAATGGAGATTCATTGAATTTATGTTAACAATGTCTCTACTTTCTAGTTTGGCCATGCAGTGTTGCCATGAGCAAAAATGTTATTTTTTCCAGCTCAACTGAAATTTCCTGCCTTCTCTGCCTTTAAATTTTTCAGCATAAACTTAAGAGCAGTATATAAATTAGTTTAAGCTTTGGTTTGTTTTTTTTTTTAACAAATCTAAATTTTGAAGTTCATCCAATCACAGTGAGATGTAGAATATTTTAATACATCATCAGTTTAAGTTAAGAAACAAAACTTTACTCTCATTATGATGAAGCTTTATATGATCTTTAAGTCTCCCTTCAAATAAACACTCATTTGCTTAGTGATTCAGTAAGGAGTGCCAGAGGAGGCTTTTAGGATTAGCCAGCCTTAAGAAAAAACAAATAAAAATTTTACTCCAAATTGGCAGGAAAGAAGAGTTACTTAAAATGTTAAACATGCCTTTTGGGCTAATTATTCCTGCAGTATATACTTTTGTTTTACAAACAGCATTAAATGGCCTAGACATGAAGTTTGCTGTCACACATGGACACAAAGACCATGTTTTCCACAAAATTATTTTCTCATTTTCCTCCAAAGGAAAATGCTATTTCCTACACCAAGGAGACACATATACACAGAGAATGGTGTCCTCTGGTCATGGGCCACATGAGATGCTCAGTTACTGGGGGGCGGGGGAAATCTACTGTAACCAAAAAGAAATCTTAGTATTACTGGACGGCACCTGTGGCTCAGTGAGTAGGGCGCCAGCCCCATATACCGAGGGTGGCAGGTTCGAACTCGGCCCCAAATGAACTACAACAAAAAAATATCTGGGCGTTGTGGCAGACGCCTGTAGTCCCAGCTCCTCGGGAGGCTAAGGCAAGAGAATTGCCTAAGCCTAAGAACTGGAGGTTGCTGTGAGCTGTGATGCCACAGCACTCTATTGAAGGCAACAAAGTGAAACTCCGTCTCTAAAAAAAAAAAAAAAAGAAAGTCTTAGTATTACTTATTAAAGAATGGTTTTGGTGGCTTAGCGCCTGTAGCTATGTGGTTAGGGCGCCAGCCGCATGCACTGGGGATGGCAGGTTCAAACACTGAATCTTACAGGGGCCTACTAAACAACAATGACAACAACAACAAAAAAATTGCTGGGCATTGTGGTGGGCGCCTGTAGTCCCAGCTACTTGGGAGACTAAGGCAAGAGTATAGCTTAAGAGTTTGAGGTGGCTGTGTGCTGTGATGCCACGGAACTCTACTGAGGGAGATATAGTAAGACTCTGTTTCAAAAAAAAAAAAATGGTTTTGGTTAATGACATGCAGCCGAAACAAAAGTAATTTGCATTTATTCAGGTTTATAGGTTATTAAGTATGAAATGTCCAATTACCTTAAAGTTTGACAGTTGGTATCTCTGACATTTCACTTTGACATTTCTTGCTTTATTTTTATTGTGAAAGTACATCCTCATTCTTTTAAATGCACATTAGCTTGTAATTATCTTTGAAATTCTTTTCAAGAGAAAATTTTGTGAAACCAGAGATAAGTCAAAAATTCATGTTTTTTTTTAATATGAGTTCCATCGTGGAACCAACACACTACAGTTTGAAATATCTATGGAGTGTGTGGAGATGTGGCTAATGAATGCACAGTATGTCAATGGTTTGAGAAATTCCATTCTGGTCATTTTAATCTTAAAAATGAGCCAGGTGGGTGATCTGAGACCAAGGTGGATAATGATGAGCTGAAACCTGTAGTGGAAGTGAATCCATCTCAACCTACATGTGAATTAGAAGCAGGGTTTGATGTTACTATCTAAGAATATTGGAACATTTGAAACCAATCAGCAAGGTAAAGAAACTAGATAGATGGGCTCTGTATGAATTAAAGAGTATCAGAAGAGGAATCATCTCGAATCTTGCCTTTCTTGGCTGTCACAACATAAAAGTGAATAATTTCTACACCATATTGTTACATGTGATAATAAATGGATTATTTTTTACAATTGCAAGCATCTGGCACAATGATTGGATAAAGATGAAGTGCTGAAAACAATACAAAACTGAATATTCATCAAAAAAAGTTCATGGTGTCTGTTTGATGACCACCGCTGGTATTATTCACTACAGCAGCAATTAAAAGGGCCACAGCATTAGGAAGGTTGAGAACCACTGCACTACAGCTTCATGAAACCTGGTCAGTCAGTTACAGCAAATGTCCACTGCAACCAGATGGATGAAATGATGAAGACGCTTGTGATTAAGCAGCCGATTGGTCACTATACACAGGCAAATTGTTTTGCAAGACCATACTGTCACACAGAAAACACTGTTCAAACTACAGGACCTTGACTAGGAAACTCTTTAACATCCAGCATATTCTTCAGACCTGGCACTAACTGGCTACCCCTTTTTCTAGGCTTTGGACCACTTCTCACAAGTAAAAAATTCAATTCTCAACAAGCTGTAGAAAATGACTTTTTCAATTTCATTGCCACTTGCTCTCCAGGCTTCTTTGCGGCTGGCATAAAGAAGCTACTGTTAAGATGGCAAAACCGTGCCAATAGTTTAGGTGTTTGATTAATTGTACTGCTTCTTGCTTGAGATGTAATATACTACACTTTTGATTTGAAATCGGACTTATATATACCAGACAAATTAAAGTCACTTCACTGGTTCTCAGCTTATCTAATTCTAGAGTGTTGAGTTCTGTGTACCCTGGAGTGCTCAACTTGATGACAGAGAGATGGATGGAGAGAGGAAAGGGCAGAACTAAATTGTTCTGCACTAAAAGTTGGAGAAATTTACCTAAGATTTAGGAGCCAAATTGATGATGGATCGGGAGGGATGCAGAGGGAACCCTGTGGCAGTCCAGATAGAGACCTCAGGCCCCTCTTGTCCCTGCACTTCAGATAACCAAATAGTTACGTTCAAGGAGAACTTTGGTTTTAGAAAAAATTTTTCTTTACCTAAGATTTAAGTTTGGACTTATGTTTCAGTTATCTTCTGTTAATTAACAAACTACCCCAAACTCAGTGATGTAAAAAAAATTACTTTGCCTGCTGACTCTTTGGCCTAGAAGTCTGGGCAGTACTTGTTTCTGGTCCATCCTGTCAGAAACCTTGGCTAAAACTCAAACATCTGAGTTGACTCAGAAGTCTGGGGCAGGAGTCACTGGGAGCCATCTTCATCCACATATTTGGCACCTGGGCTGGGATGATGAAAGGCTCCATGGAGACTATGACTTGGGCCAGCGGGGAGAGGAGTTACTGGGTCCAGTGTGGAGCCTGCTCAGAGGGCATGTTCCAGAAGCAGGCACTGAGTGACCTTGTATAGCCAGACTTGGAGGTCACTTACACTAAATTCTACTGGTCAAAGCAGTGAGATTCCAGCTCAGACTGAAGGGGTGGGACATAGGTGCCAATTCTTAATGGGAAGAATATTAAAATAGCCACAGCTTGGGTGGTGCCTGTGGCTCAAAGGAGCAGGGTGCCGGCCCCATATGCCAGAGGTGGCAGGTTCAAACCCAGGCCTGGCCAAAAACTGCAAAAAAAAAAAAAAAAATAGCCGCAGCTCATTTAAATATTAAGGTCTCCTGGAGTCCTATATTTTTCTCTATTGCCTTTACATTAACATGGTAAGAAAAGGAGGCAGGAAATTTTATTTAATTTTTAGATTTTTTTTAAAGAAAGCATGCTTTCATTTGCCTCTTATTTATTTATTGTATAAATTTAAGGGGTCCTAGTGCAATTTTGTTACATGGATACATTGCATAATGGTGAATTCTAGGCTTTTAGTGCATCAATCACCCAAATAATGTACCTCAGACCCACTTAGTAATTTCTCACCACCCACCACCCTGCTATTGCCCACCCTTCTAAGTCTTCAGGTTCTTCCAGTCCACCCCCTATGTCCACATGTCCACATGTGATGTTTGTCTTCTGTGCCTGACATATTTTACATAATAGAATGTCCTCTAGTTCCCTCCATGTTACAAAAGACATGATTTCTTTTTTAATGGCTGAATAGTATTCCATGGTATACATATACCATAGCTTGTTAGTCCATTCCTGGGTTGGTGGACATTTAGGCTGTTTCCACATTTTGTCAATTTTAAATTGAGCTGCAATAAACAGTCTAGTGCAAATGTCCTTACGATAAAAGGATTTTTTTCTTCTGGGTTGATGCCAAGTAATGGGATTGCAGGATCAAATGGGAGGTCTAATTTGAGTTCTTCGAGGATTCTCCATACTTCTTTCCAAAAAGGTTGTATTCGTTTGCAGTTACACCAGCAGTATAAAAGTGTTCCCTTCTCTCCACATCCACCCCAGCATCTGCAGCTTTGAGACTTTGTGATGTGGGCCATTCTCACTAGAGACTTTACATCTTTTGTATTAACCTGGATGGAGGTGGAACACGTTCTTCTTAGTAAACCATAACAAGAATGGAGAAGCAAGAATCCAATGTACTCAATTCTAATATGAAGGCAGTACATGAGCTAATACAAGGAGGGGGTAGGGGAATGAGCAAGTGGGAAGAGGGGAGGAGGGAGGGCGATGAGGGTCACAGTGCATGGCCTCTTGGGAGCGGGACATAATCATAAGAGGGATTTTAACTAATGCAATCAGTGTAACCTAATTCTTTGTACCCTCAATGAATCCCAAACAATAAAATAAAAAGACATGATTTTGACTCGGCGCCTGTGGCTCAAGAGGCTAAGGTGCCAGCCACATACACCTGAGCTAGCGGGTTCGAATCTAGCCTGGGCCCACCAAACAATGATGGCTGCAACCAAAAAAAATAGCTGGGCATTGTGGCAGGTGCCTGTAGTCCTAGCTACTTGGGAGGCAGAGGCAGGAGAATCACTTGAGCCCAGGAGTTGGAGGTTGCTATGAGCTGTGATGCCATGGCACTCTACCCAGGGCAACAGCTTGAGGCTATGTCTCAAAAAAAAGGACACGATTTTACTTTTTATGGGTGAATATCATTCTATTGTGTACAGAGACCACATTTTCTTTATCCAATCATAAGTTAAGGAGAACTTAGGTTGATTCCATATCGTTGCTACTGTAAATAGTGACACAATAAACATTCAAGTGCAGATATCTTTTTGATACAAAAATCTCCTTTGAGTAGATATCCAGTAGTGAGATTGTGGATCAAACGATAGTTCTATTTTAAGTTCTTTGAGAAATCACCATGCTGTCTTCCATGAAAGACATTCCCACCAACAGTATGTAAGTGTTCCCTTTGCTCTGCATCCCTGTCAACACATTATTTTTTGTCTTTTTAATAGTAGCCATTCTGATTGGGGTAAAGTGATGTCTCATTGTAGTTTTAATTTGTATTTCTCTAATAAGTAGTAATGATGAACATTTCTCATATGTTTATTGGCCATTTTTCTATCGAACACCAATCTAGAAATCTTGACTACCTGTACTCTGGACTCAAGTGTTAAGATCACAAGTTCTTCCAATTATTAACCTTTGTTTTTGATTTTTGTTTTCATTTTCATAAGTAATACCTTGAATTCCTTCAAGCAATATATTCTGAAATGAGCAACTTAGCCTGGAAAGTACTCCAAAATAGAAGTCCTTTGTCAGGGGTCAATCCATGTGAACCCTGACATGGTTTGAAAGCTGGCTGGAAACAATACTGGAAATAACTAACTCAACACCATTTTTTAAGGAAAAACAGGTCTGGGAATTTCTGGAGATGGTTTGTACTAACTCAGGCTGGGTAGAGCAAGATAATGCAGCCCCTTTCTGGCTTCTTCAGAAAGTTTTCATTAGTTTTTAACAAAAGTGCATATGCAAAAGATAGGGTAAAATAATTCCAAGTTCCTAGGAAGACTGGATAGAGAGAAAGCCAGGGTAAGGGGCAGAGGAGTTGTAAATAACCAGTCGTATATGTAAATAGATAGGAAGGGAGAAGTCAGTTCAGGTAGGGGAAGTAAACCAGGTTTTCTAGTTTAACTACACAGTCAAAGAGTTTAATCCCTCCCATCTGTTGACTCTCAAATGCATGGGCCATCCTGGGGTACCTCCAGATTCTTTTCCTATTTTGTGATTCTAAAGAACCCCCAAGAATTGCCTGCCTACAGGTGTTTTCCCTGGTTACCCCAGAACTGACTGAGGCAGAGTGCTCTGCTGAGAAGTCAGCCTATCTACCTTCCATAGTTCTTGATACCTTAATCACTTCAAAAAGAGGCACTTGTGTTTTTATTGATAAAAAATGTCTTCTTTTGAAAAATGCCTGCTTATATTCTTGGGGGAGAGGTATTGTTTAACTTCTTTGTATATTCTAGATATTAGTCCCCAGTTGGATGCATGGTTTGCAAAATTTTTTTCCAATCTGAAGGTAGTCTTTGCACTCTGTTGATTATTTCTCTTAGTTTAATTAAGTCACACTTACCTATTTTTGGTTTTGTTCTCCATGCTTTTGAGGTCTTATTCATGACTTCTTTGCCTAGATCAAGGTCCAGAAGTGTTTTTCATAGGCTTTCTTCTATTATTTTTGTGGTTTCATTTAAGTCTTTAATCTATCTTGAGTTGATGTTTGTATGTGGAGAGAGGTAGGGATGCAGCTGCATCCTTCTGTATGGGGCAAATCCAACCTTCCTAGCACCACTTATTGAAAGGGTGTTCCTTCCCCAGTGTTTGTTCGTGTTGAATCTGTCAAAGTCTAGTTTGCTACAGATATGTGGTTATTTCTGGCTTCTCTATACCATCCCATTGAGCTATGCATCTATTTCATACCAATGTTATGCTGTTTTGGTTACTACAGCTTACAGTATAATTTGAAGTCGGGTAGTATGATGCCTTCAGTTTTGTTCTTTTTGCTTGGGATTGATTTGGCTATTCAGGCTCCTGTTTTGTTCCATATGAATTTTAAGATTATTATTTCTAATTATGTGAAAAATGACATTGGTATTTTAATAGGGATTACATTGAATCTGTAGATTGGGGAATTATGATCATTTTAATGATATTAATTCTTCTGATCCATGAGCATGGGATGTTTTTCCATTTGTTTGAATCATTTGAAATTTATTTCTTCAATATTTTGTAGTTTTCCTTGTAAAAAATCTTTTACTTCCTTCATTAAACATATTCCTAGGTATTTAATTTTTTGTAGCTATTGTAAATAGGGTTACCTTCTTGATTTAGTTCTCAGCATGATCATTACTGGTGTATAAGACACTATGGTTTTTTGTATATAGATTTTGTATCCTGAAATTTTACTGAATTTATCAAATCCAAGAGGTATCTTCATGGAGTCTTCAGGGTTTTCTAGATATAAGATCATATCATTGGCGAACAGGGACTCTTTGACCCCTTTTTCAATTCTCTTGCCTGATTGCTCTGGCTAGAAATTCCAGCACTATGTTGAATAGAAGTGGTGGAAGTGGGCATCCCTATCTTGCTCCAGATTTCAAGGGAAATAATTTCAACATTTCCACATTCAGCATGACATTGGCTGTGGATTGTCTTGTATGGCTTTATCATTTTGAGTTATGTTCCTCCTATGCCTAGTTTATTGAAGGTTTGTAATCATAAAGGGTGCTGAAATTTATTAAATGACTTTTCTACATTTACTGATATGATCACATGGTTTTTGTCCTTAATTTTTTATGTAATGTATTGATTTGAACCATCCTTGTATCATTGATATAAAATCCACTTACCATGGTGTGTTTTTTTTTGTTTTTTTTTTTGAGACAGAGCCTCAAGCTGTCGCCCTGGGTGGAGTGCTGTGGCATCACAGCTCACAGCAACCTCCAATTCCTGAGCTCAAGCGAGTCTCCTGCCTCCGCCTCCCAAGTAGCTGGGACTACAGGCGCCCACCACAACGCCTGGCCATTTTTTGGTTGCAGCCATCTTTATTGTTTGGCAGGCCCGGGGGCTGGATTCGAACCCGCCAGCTCAGGTGTACGTGGCTGGCGCCTTAGCCCGTTGAGCCACAGGCGCCAAGCCGGTGTGTTATGTTTTGATGTACTTTTGGATTCACTTTGCTAGTATTTTGTTGAGAATTTTCACATCTACATTCATCAGCAATATTGATCTCTACTTTTGTTGTTGTTTTTGAGTCTTTGTCTGATTTTGGTATCAGGGAACACTGGTCTTGTAGAATGAGTTAGAAAGAATTCCTCCTCTTCAATCTTTTAGACCAGTTCCATCAAAATTGGAATTCGAAGATTATTCTTCTTTGTACTTTTGGTAGAATTGAGCTGTGACTCTATCTGATCCGTGACTTTGGTCAGATTTTTTTATTACTGATTCAATCTTTCTACTCATTATTGGTCTGGTTAGGAGTTTTATATCTTTCTGGTTCAATTTTACATGGTTGTATTTTTCCAGGAACATGTCCATATCTCCTAGGTTTTCTAGTTGGTAGGCATATAGTTGTTCATAATAGTCTCTGGGGATCTCTGGTTTCTGGGGTATCAATTGTAATGTCTCCTTTTTCATTTCTGATTTTGTTCATTTAGATTTTATCTCTTTTTTTTCTCTGTTACTCTAGTTAGTGGTTTATCAATTATGTTTATCTTTTTAAGAACCTGTTTTTCATTTCATTGAAATTTTGTAAATTTTTTTGTCTCTAATTTTGCTCTGGTCTTTATTATTTTTTTTTTTGAGTAATCTTATGTTTGATGTGTTCTTGCATTTCCAGTTTCTTGGGTTGCATCATGAGGTTAATTTATAATCTTTCTACTTTTTTGATGTAGGTATGTAATGCTATAAACCTTCCTGTGGACACTGCTTTAGCTGTATCCCACAGGTTTTGATACGTTAGGGTTCCATTTTCATTCATTTCAAAAATTATTTTTTTATTTGTAATAAACTAAATTTATTTATTTATTCATTTTATTTCAAGTTAATGTGAGAGTACAAACAACCATGTCAAAACATTTGATTTTGTTAGGGAAAATCTCTCTTGTGGTTATGTTCTGCACTCAAAAGGTGTGCCAAACACCCTTGCACTGTGCCCATTCCCCCTCTCTCATTACTCCTCCCCCTGACTTGAATTGAAATGAGCTTTTCTCTTATGTGGGCATTCATTAGATCGTCTACTGGCTTCATATTAGTATTGGATATGTTGGATAATTGCTTTTCCATCCTTGTGATCCTTTACTAAGGAGAATGTGTTTCATCTCCACCCAGGATATTACAAATGATATGAAGTCACCATCTTTTGTTATGGCTGAATAGTATTCCATGGTAAACATATATCACAGTTTGTTAATCCACTCCTGTGTTGATGGCCATTTAGATTGTTGCCACAACATGGAAATTTTAAATTGAGCTACAATAAACAATCTAGTGAAAATGTCCTTATAGGCTCAGGGCCTGTGGCTCAAGCAGCTAAGGCACCAGCCACATACACCTGAGCTAGCAAGTTCGAATCCAGCCTGGGCACGTCAAACAGCAATGACAGCTGCAACGAAAAAATAGCTGAGCATTGTGGCAGACACCTGTAGTCCCAGCTACTTGGGAAGCAGAGGCAAGACAATCGCTTGAGCCCAGGAGTTGGAGGTTGCTGTGAGCTGTGATGCCATGGCACTCTACCCAGGGAGACAGCTTGAGGTTCTGTCTCAAAAAAGAAAAAGAAAGAAAGAAAGAAAAAAGAAAATGCTCTTATAATAAAATGATTTTTTTTCTTCTGGGTAGCTGCCTAGTAGTGGAATTGTGTGATCAAATGGAAGATCATATTTGAGTTATCTGAAGATTCTCCATACTTCTTTCCAAAGAGGCTGCAAAGTTTTTAATCCACCAGCAGCATAAAAACGTTCCCCTGTCTTCACATCCATGCCAGCATCTGAAGCTTTGGGACTGTGTGTGTGGGCTTACTAGGGTTAGGAGATATTTTAGGGTGGTTTTGATTTGCATTTCTCTGGTGATAAGGGATGATGAGCATTTTTTCATATGTTTGTTAGCCATTCATCTGTCTTCCTTAGAGAAGAATCTGTTCTCTAAGCCCAGTGATAGATAAGATTGTCAGCTCCTTTTTATTGATTAAGTTGAGTTCTCTGTATATCCCAGTTATGAAGCCTTTGTCAGATTTGTAATATGCAAATATCTTTTCCCCTTCTGAAGGTTGTCTATTTGCTTTGGTTGTTGTGTCCTTAGCTGTGCAGAAGGTTTTCAGTTTAATTAAGTCCAATTAGTTTGTTTTTGTTGTTGTTGCAATTGCTACAGAAGTCTCCTTCATAAAATCTTTCCCCAGGCTCACATCTTCAAGAGTTTTTCCCACACTTTCTTCTAGGATTTTCATTGTTTCATGACTTAGATTTAAATCTTTTATCCATCATGAATCAATTTTAGCGATGAAAGGTGAGGGTCCAATTTCAGTCTTTTACATGTGGTTATCCAGTTCTCCCAGCACCATTTCTTAAATAGGGATTCTTTTCCCCAGTGCTTTTGTTTGGTTTATCAAAGATCAAGTGACTATAAGATGTTAGTTTCATCTCATGGGTTTTTTTGTTTGTTTGTTTGTTTTTTGGTGTAGAACATTTATTTATTTTTTCCAGGAAACACTCAAAGTTTAGGTGAGTGGGAAATAATTTTAATCAAAGAATTGTACATTTTCTTCCCACATATCCTGCTTTGTATTAGGAAATGACATTGTGATTCATTT